>JARQWZ010003012.1:20000-188044 GCA_033150135.1 Gobio occitaniae | reverse complement strand
GGGCAGCTATACATCACCTTTCTTTCCCATTCTGACATTCAGTTTGGAGTTCAGGAAATTGTCTTGACCAGGACCACACCCCTAAATGCTTTGAAGCAACTGCCATGTGATTGGTTGATTATATAATTGCATTAATGAGAAATTGAACAGGTGTCCCTAATAATCCTTTAGGTGAGTGTATAGGGGATAGAGAACGATTTAGACAGTGTAAATGCTTTCCATTGGGGCGAATGAAGTCTGGTTTCACGTTAGTGTCACATAAAGCTCCGGTCCAGAGACACGACAGCACAGAGCGGATCATGTGATCGAGTCGGTCCAGACACACGACAGCACAGAGCGGATCACGTGATCGAGTCGGTCCAGAGTCACGACAGCACAGAGCGGATCATGTGATCGAGTCGGTCCAGACCGGAAAACGTATCGGACCCGTTAGAATTCTTCACAGAATGATATTTTAAAGCGATATGGAGGCGATCAGGAGGAGGAACGATTAGAGATTAGGAGGAAACTGCGGCTTTACAGAGCGGCTCTGGCCGAGCTGTGATATAAACTAAATGTCTTCCTGTTTCTGTGGAAATGTCCTCAACACACTGAATAATGATGCATGTTTCAAGGCACTTCAGTTTAATTTGTTAAGCATCAACACAGCATACAGAAGTACATGCAGAAAAATGCTTGTAAAAAGAATTATATTAGCACTGAAAATACTAAGTTGTTAATTGTTTCTGTAAAAGAAAAAAAATGACCTACGGTGAAAATCTTCACTCCATCTACTCTATGATAGTGTGAGGTGTAAAAGTGCTGTTTTATTTGCATACTGGGCTGATTCTACTGACAGTAACACTCTCAACTGTAAACCACAGGCTCATACTCCACCCTGGTCAACCACCAACAGTGAAACCTTCACAGAGCAGGGCTGGTTTTTGTAGTACAAATCCTCAGCAAATCATGTGATTCAGACATGAAACAAATATTCTGCTGCTTACGTAAACCCACACCATTTTTTGGATTCAATTACTTTTCCACCAACAACATTGAAACTGCAATTCAATTCCCAAAGTTTCTTTCTCTGAGTCAGATGACGTCCAGTGAAGTGCAAACAAACTCTTTTTAAATCCTCAGAGGTGCATCAGAAGGTCAGTTTCTCAGTGCGTGATGGAGGGGGTGTGGTTTGCACGAGAGGATGGTCAGATGGCCCATCTGAGAGATGGGAGGAGCTGCAAGAGCTTGCCTTGTGTTAATGTTCTGCTCTGCTCAGAGGAAGTCACCTCCTCTTCTCTCCTCTCATCATCAGTCAAACTTCTGGAGGAATTTGATGATTCAAAAGCACACGCCAGCTGTTATTCAGAGTGTTTACTGAAGGTAAGCCAACTCCATTTGTGTATTGCATGCTCTGTTTGTCCTTCTCAAGTTTTACATTTGTCTTCCTGTTGCATCTGATAAAGTTTAACCACTGCAGCTGTCTTGTCTTACTGAACTTCCCTTATTTAAGTGGTCTCTGCAAAACCTCTCAAGAGCTGCTGGGAGACGTCAAAACTTGCAGTTTGGTCACGCAAGCTCTACGGGCAACTTTTTATTACCCTTGTTCTCCTAAAAGGGGTGTGTGAAAAAGGATTTCCAGGAAGGAAACTATTTCTGCTGCTTTGGCAGAGGGGAACGTAAAGGAAAGGCAGAATGTGTGGAATGTTGAACGTAAAGTTAGTTTAACTATACCTTTCGAGAGGCTTTCACAAGAGTTGTGCGGTTGCTTTGTGTGAAGCACACATTTCTGAGCTGGTTTCATTGTGGGGGAAACAAAGAGAGGCAAGAATCTGCAGTTTTTGTCATTTGATACTTGATGGTTCGCACAATGCAAGCGTGCCTTTTCTTGAAACCGAGCTCTTTTGTTTTTTGTTGCAGATGAAACTTGTTTAAATGGAGTATCATTTGCATGTGTATGGTTGTAAACGCTAGACTTTCAGCCTACAGGCGAGGTCAATGCAGCTTGAATATAGTGAATGACGTTGCCACAACATGCCTCCATTCTTGCATTAGCAGTTCTGTGGGCAAATGCAAACTGATGCACCACAAAGCAGAGGTTGAGTTTATGATGCAAGCACTTTACAACACGAGCCGTCATGCACTACAGAGTTATTAAGAGTCATTCATCATTCAGTGAGCTCACTAAAGAAAACATGGTTCTGGTGTAAACTCACTTTTGTGCACAAAGTTGTTCATTATTTGAACGCACATGCCTCCATTCTTGCATTAGCTGTTTTGTGGTAAATGTAAATTGTCAAATGCGCCAAAAATAAAGGTGCAAAATACATCACATATTATTCAGGATCATTCAGGAAATGCTCTCACTGTGAGGTGAGCATGCCAACTAAAACATGCAAGAAACCTTTTTAAAAAAGCATTCCAAAAGGTGTTTTTCACAGCGAGAACCTTTTAAAACCTTTCAGTCAACAGTTCTTAAAAGAGCCTTTTTATTTGAATAATGTAAACAACCTTTTTGCACTATGAAGAACCTTTCGTGGAAAGGGATGTTGAAATGTGCGTTCCGTGTCTGAATGTCTGTTTTGTTTTGGTCTGTGTGAAAACACACGTTGCCGGTTTAACCAATAGTATTGCGACACCACAGGTTGCCAGTTGGCAGAAAACACAGCGTATTGTTGCCATGGAAGCCAGTTAACAATCTTGGTCAGAGATTGTAGATTCTTCCCGATAGGGATGTGATGGTGTGACAACACCGATAAAACTGGTATCACCAGCGGGAGCTTTTCAAATCGCTAATTTTAAACCCGAAAGTAAAATGTGCACGGCCGCTCGGGCATTCATAACGGAGCGGTGCAGAGCAAAGCCAGTGTTTTCAATGAATTCCTTTGAAAGTTAAGCTTCCATAGGCATGAACTGAAAACGCGCCTGACTGGACACGCACCGTGAATGAATGACGCGTGAATGTGCGGCCGTGCTCATTTTACTTTTGGTTTAGAATTAGCGCCAATTCGGGGTCGGGTTGCTTGAATTGTGGGTTCATTAGCCTATATTTTATTCTTAATGAAAAACACAACAGAACAGTACAACAACGGTGGGCAAGTGATGTAACCGGTGTTTCGCCTGAACACTGGCAACACAGATTACCGCACCAAGCCTACTACCAGACCCTCCATTTAAAACTCTCTATGAACGAGAGCATATTAAAACGGGGATAAATCAACTCATCAACTTACAGTGTGGCTTTCATCGCCAATTGCACTCGCTCCTGTTGCGTGTCCTCAAACTGGCAACCCATGCGAGCGTCGAGTCTGAGGAAGAAGGGGCGGGGGAAACAACAATCTCCAATATTTTGAATTTAGACTGCAGTATCTATTTCGACCACTAGCTGTCAATCCTACATATGGGACCTTTCTTCATGGAACCATCCATGCCGAGCATAAGGAACCTTTATTTTTAGAGGTGCAGTAAGCGATTTCTGAGAAATGCTGTTGAAAGTGGAACGGAGGGCGCAGCACAACACACTTGTAGCCAATTAGCAGTAGGGGGTGTGTCCACTTGTGATGGGGGAGGAGAGAGAGCGAGCGAGATTTGAAGAAGGTTTGTAGAAAGAGAGATGGCTGCGAAAAGATCAGAGGAATATCATTGGGATAAAAAAATAAAGGTTATGATCAGGCAAGAGCTTTAGGACCCGCGTTAATATTAATATTACTCTTGCTTGTATATTATTCTTGTATACTGTACAGTATGTTCACTTTATTTGAATGTGACATAGTTACATTGTACTGTCATGTTTTTGTTCTTCCTTGTTCGTTCGGCATCTTTGCTTTTTTTCTCGGAAACCATTCTTTTGCTTCACTTCAGGTACAATAGAGATATCCACTCTTGCATTGCGTGTTTGTGCATTTTGGGGGCGGAGCAATGAAGTGAAGAGTGTGTTTGTTTGGGTTGATTTCAAATATCACGTATCATTGTTTTTATCAGAAATCTCTCACCGCACCTTTAAGAGTAAAGCAGAAACGTCTAATTTGTACTCATTTATTTTGTGCTGTTTTTTTAGCAGATATTTAACATAACACTCGTGTTGCATACAAAATATAATATAGGGCTGCACAATATATAATTTTAGCATCGATATCGTGATGTGTGCTTCAACAATGTCAAGTATAGGGATCGTAGTTGATCCGTGATCAGGCACCACGATTCGAAACGCACGTGATTCTCGAAATAATTGCTAAGTGTAACCATCATAGAGCAAACGTTCATCATGAGTATCCTCGTAAACACAGTCACTTATGGCTTACATGAACGTAAATAATTAAGAAAGAAAACGGATGCGTATCATTACATTGGATCCGTGCATTCGATCTTAAAGTGACGGTAACCTAATATTTCTACTGCGGTATATTGTGTCCTTAATGTTAATCAAACAACAACAAAAAAATACAATATCATTAATTATACAGTGAAGACTATGCAGTGTTATTTTACATTCGATTATTACATTTTGTGTAGGCCTACCTAAATAGACTGTTAGACTGAAAAACATAAAGCACATTTGCATCTTTGTTCTATTTTATTTATCTATGCTTGTAATTTGTGTATTATTTTCTACGCAGATTCACTCTCCTACAAAATCACCCCGATCACTGTAAAATGATTAATTATTTCCAAATAGAGCTATTTAAGTCATTTGGTGAAATTGCTATCATATCTCAATATGCAGGTATACATTGCATTGCCACTATTTCCCTGGCTGGAAAATGTAGTCGGTGGTGGATTTTGAATTCGTTTTATATAGCATAATTCATAATTGTCATGCTCTTTCTCATATATCTTTGCATTGCTTTCCACAGATGGGCGAACAAGACCCAAGTGACAGGCTGAGAGGGGACCAACCGAAAGAGGTGAAGGAAAATGGCATGGGAAGTTTCTCCCAGTTCTCCTCAAACGTTCGCGCCATGGTGCGCATTCGCCAGAAGTACCTGGCCATGAAGAAGCGGCGTCTGGAGATGGCATCGCCGTCGTCCCAGGGCTTCATTTCTACACGGTCCACCAGCCCAAAGGTTTTCACCTTTGAAAATCTTTACGATCCTGTAACCAGCAACCCCGCTTCCCCACGCAAGAAAAAGAAAAAGAGGAAGGGCCGGGTCTTGTATCCGAGCAACTGTTTGAGAGCCGTACCCACAAAAGAGCGCAGCCGTGCAAAGAACTGCCTGTACTTGCTGTTCATCATCGTCTTTCTACAGATTTACAACGCCATCGAGAACTTGGACGACCACGTGCTCAAATATGATCTAGAAGGCCTGGAGAAGACCCTCAAAAGAGAAGTGTTTGGCCAACAGGAAGTGACAGAGCGCCTCCTGGGTCATTTGCGTGATTATTTGTCAACTTATGTCCACAATAAACCTTTGGTGTTGTCGCTTCACGGACCTACCGGAGTCGGGAAGAGCCACGTTGGCCGATTACTGGCTCAGCATTTCCGTTCAGTTGTTGGCGATGAGTTGGTGATGCAGTACTTCGTGTTGCACCATTGCCCAACAGACGACGATATCCCACAATGCATCAAATCTCTGGGCTCTCACGTCTCCGAGATGGTCACACAAGCTGAGGAAGCGGAGAAGATACCGGTCTTCATCTTTGATGAAGTGGAGCACATGCCCAGGGAGTTGCTGGACACGTTGCGAGACCTGATTCATCCCCAAAACAACAATGAATACTTAAACGCCATCTACATCCTCATCAGCAACCTGGGACAGGAAGATATCACCAAGTTCGTCCTGCACAACTCCAGCGTCGCCGTCTCAGGCCGTCCGAGCTTGAGTCAGGAACTGACGCCTTGGTTACGTAGTAACCTTCAAAGACACCACGTGCTATTTTTGGAAGCAGAGCTCCTGCCATTCATGCTTTTGGAGAAGAGCCACGTAATGGATTGTTTTATTGACGAGATGTCCAGGGAAGGGTTCTACCCGGATCGATCGCATGTAGAAAGACTTGCGGAAGAACTATCGTACTATATAGTTGGCGAACAGGAGTTTTCTCACACCGGATGCAGGCAGGTTGTGGCAAAAGTGAACCTTCTCTGAAACCAAATCTGCCGTGCAGATGGGCGACATGAGGGAAAAGTTATTGAGAGGACCCTGCCATGAGATTTCATTTCATTGTGCGTTCAACATTTTGTTTTATTGTACATACACTACTGGTCAAAAGTTTGGTCGGTAAGATTTTTCGGTTTTTGAAAGAAGTCTCTTTCTCACCAAGGCAGCAAGGCTGCATTTATTTGATTACAAATGCAGTGAAAACAGTTAGATACCGGTGACATGTTCTAATTTATGTCTGAATACTCGATTCTGATTGGCTGGAAGGTGTGCAATAAGTAAGGGATAATCCCCGGATAGCTGTGCATTATAGGATTTTAATGCACGACATTGAGGCAAAGAACCGCCCGAGACGAAGCGGAGCCAGCAATGACCACTTAAAGCTTAAAGATAAAGTAGTGCGTAAGATTACATTTATTTGGATGAATGAATTATAGCATATATTTGAATTAATTATTGAGAGAGAGATTCGTACCTGTGTCTGTTCAGCGTCTCTCTTAACAATGAAGAGGTGCATTTATTACTTCAAAATAGAGATTTAACCCCATCGTTGCTGAGAAATATAATATTGTGATCCAGTAGTTAAGCTATTTTATGACTAAAAGTCACAGAGCAACGTTGATAACAAGTTTCTGTGCTCCAGAATGTTTGTGTGTGTTCGCAGCTCGATCTACGTATGCGAGTGACGTTGGCCTATGTGTATGCGCTTCAATGAAAACTGCGCATTAATATAGAACGGTGATTCAACTACCTGTGCATTAAACAATTTTATTGCACACCTCCCAGCCAATCAGAATCGAGTTTTCAGACAGACCATGGCATAGGTAAGGGATAATCCACGGCTAGCTGTGCATTAAACAATTTTAATGCACGACGTGGCGGCAAAGAACTACCCGATGTGAAGCGGAAGTGCATTGAAATCGCTTAATGCACAGCTAGCCATGGGTTATCCCATTTATACCATAGTACTTTGCCAGGATCGACCACTTAAAGCTGTTATTAATGTTAGCAGCACAATATTTGACCGGAAGGATAAAACTGACATCAGTTATGGCTCGTTAGATCTAGCATTCTGCACGCTTTGTGTCAGACAGAGATAAAGTAGTGCGTAAGATTACATTTATTTGAATGAATGAATTATAGCATTTTTTTAAAATTATACTCACCGCTTTGTTGTTAAATGGATGGTTCACCCAAAAATTAAAATTGGCCCATGATTTATTCACCCTCAAGTCATCCCAGGTGTATGACTTTCTTCTTTCAGACGAATACAATCTGAGTTAAAAAATAAAAAAAAATATCCTGGCTCTTCCAAGCTTAATAATGGCAGTGAATGGCTGTTTCTGTTTTGAAGTCCATAAAAGTGCATCTATCCATCAGATAACTGCTCCACACGGCTTTGGGGAGTTAATAAAAGCCTTCTGAAGCGATGCGTTTGTGTAAGAAAAATATCCATATTTAAAACTTTACAAACTGTATTCTCTAACCTCCGCTAACTGTCGTACGCGCGTTCACAAGAAACTGGCGTTCCAGCGCTCCAGTGAAAATATGCTAGTTTATGCTAGGACATTTTATAATATAACTTGTATTCGTCTGAAAGAAGAATGTCATATACACCTAGGATGGCGAGTAAATCATGGGCTAATTTTCATTTTTTGGGTGAACTATCCCTTTAATGGAGAGTCACTCTCGATAATTAATTCCACTAAATGCTATAATTCATTCATTCAAATAAATGTAACTTACAGCACTACTTTATATCTGTGTCTGATTCAAAGTGGGCAGATCTAACGAGCCATAACAGACGAAAACAACCGTCAGTCTTAAAATATATTTTAAAATGTCATTTTTTGTACTGCTTCATATTTTGCGTGAAGCACAAAAACAGTAACTGAGATACATTAGATATTGTCAGGATTCTTTGATGAAAGTGCAAAAGAAGAGCATTTATTTCAAACTATAAATGTCTTTACATCGTAATTCAATGCATCCTTGCTGAATAAAAGTATTAATTTCTTTCAGAAAAAAAAACAAAAAAAAGTACTGGCCCCAAACTTTTGAATGGTAGTGCATTTTTCCTCATACATGTGAAGCAGGTCCAAGAAACAACCACACTCTAAACTCTAAATAACACACAACATTCCATTTTTCGTTGTTTATTGGAATTTCCTCAATTTCCACTGGAAAAATTAGGTACAAAGACCAAGATAATTGTAAAATGAGTGTGTGCGTGTCATATATATATATATATATACATATATATAACATGGAAAAAGCAGTTGGTATGTACAATGCATATCTGTGCCCATAGAGTGTTTGATGATCAAATTTCTCTTTTGTACACCAGAAAAGTGGGTTTTTCCCACGATACAGAGTTGCTTTCTATTCTAACCATCAATAAGTGTGTAAGAAAGTGTTGCAAGCTCTAAAAATACACATGCTATCTTGTCAGTTTCCTGTAAGTGTTGTCTATGCCTAAAGCTTTGTAAGTGCGGCGTCACTTTAATGCTTCATCCTGAGCATTCATTATCAAAACCTCAACTACCATCATGCAACTTCTGACCTTCACTCGTCAACGGGATAAAACAAATGCAAGTGCTTAGCATGCACTGACATCACCAGAGAAACACTCCAAATGTTTCTACCATGCTTGCAAATCTACCGCTACTTGTGTATTTTGGTTTGCTGTAGGTGCTCTACGTAAATATACGACCTTCATTAAATAAATTAGCAACTTTTTCCCTTAGAAGGCCAGATGTTACAGCCGTTTGAGAGGTCATTCGGCTCCCAAAAACCATCAACGTGCCGCTAAGTGCTGTTAGTCATCGAGTGCTAGTGTGTGATGCAGGAGGGTTGTGAGGGACGAAGTGAGGACTGGGTCTCTTCTTCAGTGTCTTTTGCACTACGGCAGCTACGCTTCCAGCTCAAAACCCAGTCCGACCTTGTGTCCGCCGATGTTGAAGTTTTTCCCATCGATGAGAGCCGAGAGTGTGAGTTTCACACCTTGACAATGAGAAAGAGAATATGAGGCATTCAAATGTTAATAAACATCTTAAACTTCATTTTGGAATGAAAAACTTGTGTGGTGCATTTGCATACGATTTATGAAAAATTGCTATTTTTAAGTGTTTTTGACAACTTTTTAGTGAAAATGCATGCAGTATTTTCACATGATCCCACTTTGTTGCATGTTTAATTCAGTGAAATATATATATTTTTTTTAATTACATTTCATAATATCTCCACTTCCAGCACTATGATCAACTAATTAATCAAAAATGGAAGATGCAAAAAAACACTTTTGGCTCATTCGTCATACTGCAAATTAAATGCACTGCATTGTGGGATATAGCAGACCCTGCAGCGCTCTGGTTGTATATTGAACATTTTGGCAAATGTCATTGAGTATTTGGTGCATATAGAAAATACACAAACTGTGCCCAGTTTACATACAGTAGATCATAAACAATAATTATATCATGTTTACCAGGTCGAAGACTCTGAGTGTAACCAACTCCAATCAGGCTGGAATTGTTGACTTTGGCCTGTTATACGAAAATAATGAAAAATCATGGTTAGGTTGGTCATTCCAAGCATTAATTTGATTTTCAATGTATTTAAAGGCAGATTTAGGCCTAAGTACATGGCTGCAGATGCTTCTAGTTTCATGACATGGTGTTGCAAAATGTGTCATACTGCAACACGTGTGTGCATTTGCATTCTCCACACTGTTATATGAAACAGAACCACACACTTGCAATGCATTGGCCAAGCGTTTGCGTATAAAGACTGTTGACTTACAGACAACGAGGCGTCTTTATCTAGCTGGTATTTTGCTGCAACTCCGAAGCGTGTGTTGTTGCTTCCGGTGGTCCAGGACAAAGTGACGGCCGTCTCCAGCTGATCATTCACCTTCTGATAGACCGATCCTCCGAACTCAGCTCCGTCATTACTGGTGACAAATGACAATAGCACTCAATGCTACAGTTCAAACATCTGGAATAATTCCGATTTTTTTATATTTTTGAAAGAAGTATCTTATGCTAATCAAGGCTGCATTTATTTGATCAAAATACAGTAAAAATAGTGAAATATTATTACAATTTAAAATAGATGTTTTCTATGTGAATATATTTTAAAAAGTAATTTATTCCTGTGATTAAAGCTGAATTTTCAGCATCATTACTCCAGTCTTCAGTGTCACATGATCCTTCAGAAATCATAATAATTTAATAATTTGCTGCTCAAGAAACATTTATTATTATCAATGTTGAAAATAGTTTTTGCTGCTTCATATTTGTGTGGAAACTGTGATACACCACTAATCAAAAGTTTGGGGTAAGCAAGCAACAATGCATTAAACTGATCGGAAATCACAGTAAAGACATTTATAATTTTACAAAATACTTCTATTTTTTTATATAAATGCTCTTCTTTTGAACTTTATATTCATCAAAACTTCCTGAAAAAATGTGTCATGGTTTCCACAAAAACGGTTTTCACCATTGAAGATAATAAAAACCATTATTAATAATTAATAATCAGTGACACTGAAGAATGATGCTGGAAATGCAGGTTTGTCATCATAGAAATAAATGAAAATAAATAAAATAAAATACATTTTTTATATCAACTATGCATTCCGTTAATTGATTCGTCAGGGCGTGAAGAAATATAGAGCTGAGTATCGTCAGCATAACAGTGAAAAGTAACACCATGCTTCCTAATGTTATTTCCCAAGGGTAGCATGTACAGGGTGAAAAGCAACGGTCCTAGTACTGAGCCTTGTGGTACTCCATACTGAACTTGTGATCGAACTTCTTCGTTAAATACTACAAATAAACAGCATTTTGAGACCCCAAAAGACGTAAAGGAGTATAATGCTTTAAGACCTCGCTCAAGTACTGGGAGCCAAACCATTTAGTGCTTTGTAAGTAATAAGCAAGACTTTAAAATGTATACGATGTTTAATAGGGAGTGTGGCAAGCAGTACGAGGTGGCGTGAGAGATAATGAGCGCCACACCGGTCTCGCTCCGTTCTCACCGTCCCTCAGCCTCGTCCTGTTTGCCACAGGGAGCCAGTGCAGTGTTGACAGAACCGGGCTAGTATGGTCATACTTCCTGGTTCTAGTGAGAACTCTAGCTGCTGCGTTTTGGACCAGCTGGAGTTTGTTTATTAAGCCTGCAGGGCAACCACCCAGTAGAGCATTACAATAATCTATTCTTGAGGTCATGAATGGGTCTGCATTTGTCATTGAGAGCATATGTCATTTATAAGATGGAAGAATGTGGTTTTACAGATGCTAGAAACCCGGCTTTCAAATGAAAGATTGGTATCAAAGAGCACACCCAGGTTCCTAACTGACAGACTTGTGTTAGCAGCCATCAAGTGTTAGATAGACTATGTGCAAAGGTTTTTTTTTTAGGAACTGTTTTTTCAGAATTAAGTTGAGTCATCCAATTTTTTATATCAGCTATGCATTCCGTTTATCTTTTGCCAGGGTGCAAAGAAATATAGAGCTGAGTATCATCAGCATAACAATGAAAACTAACACCATGCTTTCTAATGATATCTCCCAAGGGTAGCATGTTCAGGCTGAAAAGCAACAGCCCTAGCACTGACACCTCTTCATTTCCTGCTACAAACTGATGATGGTTAGATAAGTATGATTTGAAACATGCCAATGCAATTCCACTAATACCAACGTAATTTTCAAGTCTATTTCAAAGAATGTTGTGGTCGATGGTATCAAATGTAGAACTAAGATTCAGTAAAACTAATCGAGAGATACAACCACGATCAGATAAGAGCAAATCATTTGTAACTCTAATGAGAGCAGTCTCAGTACCGGTAACAGATGGCATTTCTTTCTAAAAAGGAACACAGTTGTGAGGATACTGCCTTTTCTAGTATTTTTGACAGAAAAGGTAGATTCGAGATCGGTCTGTAATGAACTAATTCTTTAGGATGAAGTTACTTATGTACACGCACGCATACACTGACCTAAAGGATTATTAGGAACACCATACTAATACTGTGTTTGACCCCCTTTTGCCTTCAGAACTGCCTTAGTTCTAAGTGGCATTGATTCAACAAGGTGCTGAAAGCATTATTTAGAAATGTTGGCCCATATTGATAGGATAGCACCTTGCAGTTGATGGAGATTTGTGGGATGCACATCCAGGGCACGAAGCTCCCGTTCCACCACATCCCAAAGATGCTCTATTGGGTTGAGATCTGGTGACTGTGGGGGCCATTTTAGTACAGTGAACTAATTTTCATGTTTAAGAAACCAATTTGAAATGATTGGAGCTTTGTGACATGGTGCATTATCCTGCTGGAAGTAGCCATCAGAGGATGGGCACATGGTGGTCATAAAGGGAGGAACATGGTCAGAAACAATGCTCAGGTAGGCCGTGGCATTTAAACGACGCCCAATTGGCACTAAGGGGCCTAAAGTGTGCCAAGAAAACATCCCCCACACCATTACACCACCACCACCAGCCTGCACAGTGGTAACAAGGCATGATGGATCCATGTTCTCATTCTGTTTACGCCAAATTCTGACTCTACCATCTGAATGTCTCAACAGAAATCGAGACTCATCAGACCAGGCAACATTTTTCCAGTCTTCAATGGTCCAATTTTGGTGAGCTCATGCAAATTGTAGCCTCTTTTTCCTATTTGTAGTGGAGATGAGTGGTACCCGGTGGGGTCTTCTGCTGTTGTAGCCCATCCGCCTCAAGGTTGTGGCTTCACAAATGCTTTGCTGCATACCTCGGTTGTAACGAGTGATTATTTCAGTCAAAGTTGCTCTTCTATCAGCTTGAATCAGTCGGCCCATTCTCCTCTGACCTCTAGCATCAACAAGGCATTTTCGCCCACAGGACTGCCGCATACTGGATGTTTTTCCCTTTTCACACCATTCTTTGTGAACCCTAGAAATGGTTGTGCGTGAAAATCCCAGTAACTGAGCAGATTGTGAAATACTCAGACCGGCCCGTCTGGCACCAACAACCATGCCACGCTCAAAATTGCTTAAATCACCTTTCTTTCCCATTCTGACATTCAGTTTGGAGTTCAGGAGATTGTCTTGACCAGGACCACACCCCTAAATGCATTGAAGCAACTGCCATGTGATTGGTTGATTAGATAATTGCATTAATGAGAACTTGAACAGGTGTTCCTAATAATCCTTTAGGTGAGTGTAAGTATATGCATACATGTCAACTTTAAAAGCCCTAATCAGCTGTTTCTGTGGTGTTTTCACCGATTCTTATTTCTTACACGTTGGTGTGAAGCTGGAAGTCTCCGGTTTTGTATCCCAGAGCGAAGTTATTTTGCACCAGTTTGGACTTGGCCGTGTCAAACGCCATCTGGTAGCCCGCAAGCCAGCCTTCATATCCCAGAACCGCTGAAGAGTGCACGACCGGACCCTCAAAATCAATGTCACAGCTCATGTTGACAAAGTCACGCTTGTAGCCGGTCTTCAGCTTACCGCTCTTCTTACTAAAGAGAAAATAACACTGTCAAAGAGGAAAATCATCAAACCCGCCTTGATGCGTCAGACGCTAACAACTCACCTTGTGTTTGGGACAAAAGACGTATCCAGGGCCACTTTCAACCCCTGCACAAGCTGAGGAGACAACCCAACAAAAGATACAAGATTCATAAGACAGGTATTCAATGTCGTGATTTCACCAAGTGCAACATGTTCCAGGACCAACATCTTTGTTCATTCCATGAAGGTGATTTGGCTAAAAGACATGAACTGCAGAAGGACATAAAACTAGATGTTAGGAAAGCAAATTTAAATGACAAAATAAAACTTGTGAAACAACCGAGTTGGAATAACTGGATCTAAGGGGTGTGGGAACAAGAACGTTGAATTTCCTGGGTATTGCAGAGGAGTTAAACAGGTTTTATTCATGATCTGATGCACCTAAATGTGGTTCAGAAGTCTCTCTGAATGAGTTCTGGTTGTGCTAAAGCTTTTAAAAGTCTGTAATACGAGACAAATATCCTGGTCCAGATCATCTTGGAGGGCACTTACTTTTTGAAAATAGGCTCATTTTCCAACTCCCCTAGAGTTAAACCGTTGAGTTTTACCATTTTCGAATCCATTCAGCCGATCTCCGGGTCTGGCGGTAGCACTTTTAACATAGCTTAGCATAGATCATTGAATCGGATTAGACCGTTAGCATCTGGCTAAAAAATGACCAAAGACTTAAGATATTTTTCCTATTTAAAACTTGACCCTTCTATAGTTACATCGTGTACTAAGACTGATTTTCTAGGCCGATATGGCTAGGAACTATACTCTCATTCCTGCGTAATAATCAAGGAACTTTGAGCCATCCCATGAGTGCAGCGGCGCAATGTTATTACACAGCACCTGAAAATAGACTGACTTCCGTCAACATAACCAATTTGACATCTTACACAGGGAGTGTGCTGGGGACTATTTTCAGGCGCTGTGTAATATCATTGCGCCGCTGCACTCATGGGACGGATCAAAAAAAGTTTTAAATAGGAAATATATTGAAACTCTTTGGTCATTTTTGAGCAAGATGCTAACGGTCTAATCCGATTCAATGATCTATGCTAAGCTATGCTAAAAGTGCTACCGCCAGACCCGGAGATCGGCTGAATGGATTCGAAAATGGTAAAACTCAACCGTTTAACTCTAAGGGATCTGGAAAATGAGCCTATTTTCAAAAATAGTGGAGTGTTCCTTTAAGGTCTGTGCTGAGCAATTGTGCCCAGTGTTTTGTCATATCTTTCAGATATCATTTGTCATCCAGAGAGTCCCTAACAGTGGAAACAAGCCACTGTGGTACCAGTGCCTATTACTTTAGTATAAAAGAAATTGTATAAACTTTTTAGACCCTCTCCAGTTTGCTTATAGGACAAAGTGAGGTGTTGAAGATGCAACAGCAACTTTACTGAATATGAATAAAATTTGATTTCTCAGTTCATGACCCGTTTAATTACTTACAACCCCATATTTTAGCAGATAAGTTAAAGGATTAGTTCACTTCAAAATGAAAATTTCCTGATATTTTACTCACCCCCATCTCATCCAAGATGTTCATGTCTTTCTTTCTTCAGTCGAAAAGAAATTACGTTTTTTGAGGAAAACATTCCAGGATTTTCCCCCACATTATAGACTTCCATGGCAACCAAAATGTTGAAGGTCCAAATCAATGCCGTTTCGAAGGGCTGCGCAATCCCAAACGATGAAAAGGGTCTTATCTAGCCAAACCATCGGTCATTAAATAAAAAAAAAAGTATAACTTTTTAACCTAAATTGCTCATCCTGCCCTGCGACGTGCCACGGAATCACGTCGGAAAGGTCAGGCTAGACATAGGCGGAAGTACCGCCCTAAGCGAACGTGCGAAGCCTAATACAAACGCCCTTTACCAAAAACACTTCAAAATCGTCCGACATTGTTGGTTTACCTTTTTTTTTTTGCTAAAGGATGTTCGCACGAGCGCTTTGTAAACACGGGGGCGGTACTTCTGCCTACGTCTAGCGTGACCTTTCCGACGGGATTACGTTATCCGCGGCCCGCCAAGATGAGCAATTTAAGTTAAAAAGTATATACTTTTTTTTTTTTAATGACCGATGGTTTGTCTAGATAAGGCCCTATTCCTCATCTGGGATTGTGCAGAGCCTTTAAAGCCCTTCCTTTGAAACTGCATTGATTTGGACCTTTCGGGTGCCATGGAAGTCTATGATGTGGAGAAAAATCGTGGAATGTTTTCCTCAAAAAACTGAATTTCTTTATGACTAAAGAAAGACAGACATGAAAACCTTGGAGGAGATGGGGGTGAGTAAAATATCAGGACATTTTCATTTTGAAGTGAACTAATCCTTTAATGACCAATTTTGGCCTTGATCTTCATTTAGTTGGTTGTGTTAGACTTTTTAACCGAACAAACTCAAGAGAGTGCGAGTAAACGCTAGTCTTTTCATCTACAGGTTTTCCCCAAGGCTGTTTTGTCTCCTTTATTATATATTTTATATACACATGACTGTACAAGTAAATACAATAACAGGTGCTTTTTGAAATTTGCATACGACACAGTCATTGTGAGTCTTCTAGAAAACAATGAAACATGCCCAGTTGTTGATGATTTTGTTAAATGGTGTGATGATGCCTGTTTGCAGCTTAACGTGTCGACACAATTATTGATTTTAGAACAGAGGCTCATTTATCCCAGTTTACACCCATTAAGGGCGAGGTTGTGGAGCGTGTGGAAAGTTATAAATACCTGGGGACAATTATTGACAATAAAGTGTGTTTTGATGTGAACACAGAAACCTTGTGTAAAAAAATGCACCTGCAGCGCCTACACTGTCTTAGAAAATGAAGAATGTTTAAAGTCGCCATGAAATCAAAGTAGAGGTTTTTTGGCTTTTAATATGAATATGTTAGCCTTACTATCTATAAGCTAGTGTCGCTCCAAAACAATGACAAGAGACACGATAGCACAGAGCGGATCATGTGAACGAACAGAAAACGTATCGGACCCGTTTGAATTCTGCACAGAATGATATTTTAAAGCGATATGGAGGAGATTAGGAGGAAACTGCGGCTTTATGGAGCTCAATAGCTCTGGACGAGCTGTTATATAAACAAAACGCTATTGGCTGTTTTAAAAAAGGGGAGGGGCTGTCTTCATGTTTCAGTGGAAATTACTAGCTTGAACTTGAAGTTTAGGCTTACAACCAGGGTTAAGAGCTTCTACATCAGTGTTATTCACCTATTATTTCCCTCAGATTTTAGGGATACGGGATAGGACTAAACTTTCAGATAGGAATGCTGTTCCTGGATCAACAAAATATTCAGGATTCAGAAACATGTCTTACTTGGCAAAATCTATGCATTTGAATGCATATTCTGCAAATGAACCATTTTGATCATATCCTATGTAACTCAAAGGGGTCAAAGGTCATGGCGAGAGTTTGCTCTACTGACCTGGTCTTCCACAGAGAGTTCTGTAGAGAGCATGTTGTCTGTGTTCCACTTCTGGTTCAAACTCAGTCCCAGATCCTTCATTTTATACTTGGTCTCCAAGCTCCCGCCGGCTTTTCCCGTGTCCGTGTTGGTGGATCCAGATGTGTTGAACTCCTGCAGTTGATTTTTATTAACAGGAAAAAACATTAAGGCATGCATCTGTGACTATATGAATATTACCTATAATTCATTTTTTTTATTGGTTACAAATGTACAAGACGGATGTCCATTTATGTGCTGCACATTATATTGTTTTGATGCATGAAGTATGTAATTTCTCTTAGCATGAGTGTATTTTTGCTGAAAACAGACAAAATAGCATCGATTAATAAATATCGTAAATTATTTGTCTAGTAAAATAATTATTTATTTCTGATATAATTATCATTTTTTATAAATAAATTATCTGTACTGATATTATATAAGCAAGGGCAATTCATCAGTTGATATTTGGACATTTAATTTTGTTTGTTATTTTAGTATTATTTATATACTATTACAATATTTCAATTTATTTCGAATTTAAAGGGGTCATGAACTGCGTTGTTTTGTTTTATGATGTTTCCTGGGGTGCACTTATAATGTCAGAATGCTTTTTACGTCAAAAATTGTCATAATTTATAAATAAAAGGCATTTTTCCTACCTTGATTTTAGCCCTCTGCTCTGAACGCTCTGTTTTAAGGGGCGTGTCTGATGTGAGACTTCAGGGTAAACGCCCACTGCTGTGATTGGCTAACGTCTTTCCATTTGAAATAGTATTACTCTCTCTTTTAGCGCATTACAGCTCTCATGGTTAACTAATCGTGAAAAGTGTTGCATTACATTTAGATCTATGGCATTACATTTAGATCTATGGCATTACATTTAGTTCTATGGCATTACATTATGGCATTACATTTAGATCTATGCCATTATATTTAGATCTATGGCATTACATTATGGTATTACATTTAGATCTATGGCATTATATTAAGATCTATGGCATTATATTTAGATCTATGGCATTATATTAAAGGGATAGTTCACCCAAAAATTAAAATTAGCCCATGATTTATTCACCCTCAAGTCATCCTAGGTGTATATGACATTCTTCTTTCAGACGAATATAATCAGAGTTATATTAAAAAAGTCCAGGCTATTCCAAGCTTTATAATGGCAGTAATAGTTGCTCTGTTTTTGAAGTCAAAAGGCCTTTATTAACACCCGGAGCCGCGTGGAGCACGTATTTAAGATATTTCAGATTTTTAAGTTTATCTTTCCATTTTCACTCATTTAAACTATTTTTTCATTTCTGTTCAGCTTTCTTTTTTTTTTTTACAATCTTAGCAATCTTACTATTTAAAGTCAAACATATTTCTAATAATCGTTTAATAAGTTTATCTGACATTTATATTTTATTTTATTTTATTTAACCTTGTATCAATTACCGAAGCAATTTTAAATTTGAGTAGTTATCAATAACAGACAAACCCTGTGATTATCAGCTAAAAGTATTGTTCATAAAGTTTGGTGCATTGATAAAAACACATCAAATGAAGAATAAAAGCAGTATACTTTGATGCTGAAACATGTGAGCAGGTGGCTCATGACATTACGGGATGGCAGATGGCGAGTGATGTGACAGAAATAGGTTTATTTCGAATGTGACCTAGAAAACATAGGGCTGATGGGATGCGACTCGATGTTGGTTGTGTAGTCAGAAAGAGATGATTAAAAAAAAACGAATTCACACAAGACGTAAAAATAGTCACAGATTACTGACATCAAGATAAACGCTCTGTATGTATGGTAAATGATGCGTGATGGTCCTCACATTAGTGAAACTTGCCACATCACTCAAAATCTTACCATCTAAAGGCATTTCCCCAAATGGTGCATCAAAGACATAAAAAACGTGTTAACATTTACACGACAGTTAAACATTACGGTGATTTGCTTCAATGTCACATTACAAAAATACTTCATTTGCATTTCAGGCTAAATGTTATTTTTTGGGCGACGGGTTTCCAGGTGAATCTCGAAGAGGTAAACTCACCACTCCATTTTGAGATTTAGTCTTGAGGTCCAATTTAACAATCCCAAAACCTGCAAACAGAACAAACACACGCATTACTGTCGAATGCAAACCAAAGCATGAGCATCTTTCAGCGGGACGGAGTGAGTTTTCTTACCATAGCCCTTGCTGAAGATGTCCTTGGCCAATTTCCCCAGGTCTGAGTACGCAGGAGGAACAGCCATTATATCTGATACATAAGCCAGAGGGAATATATCAACGTTAAATTTTAATGGTTTCATCATGTCATCTGTAAACTGCACTAATATGAAAAACAGGGGATCGAACCGCAGATAGAGCAAACCCACAAAACGGCATAATGAGTAACCAAACCCACCGTGTGAATGCAGTCAGTAGTTGTTCATTTTCCAGCCTTGTAAAAGCACCTCATGTGGACTATGAACATAGTAAAACTGAATTGTATTCTGACACCTTCACTGTGCATCTATTTTTACATGATTATCAGTGAGGGTTTTTTAATTGCATTGCATTTTAGGGCACTAAACATACTCTATGACACCTTAAAAGCCTGTTTATGTAGGGCAGGTATATTTAGTGACATGCCATGCATGCTGTGATCCAACAGAAGCGCCTTCTTCTATTACTAAAATAGCATATTTGCATTACTGAGTCACATGAAGAAAACAGCTCAGCATGTTTATGCATGAGGGGGCGTGGCCTCACGCCTGATAATCTAATCAAGCTTATGCAGAAAGCCTAACGTGTTGCACAGAAATGGCAAAACGCCACATTTAATCATAATATAGGATATTTAACAGCACAGAACGACAAAGCTGACTATGAAAAAGTGTTTTAGTGTGAGATTGTGTAAAGGAGCTGGTGTCTGTTTCTCATTAACTAACACATGCTGCTATAACAACACTGCAAACAACTAACTGGGTCGATAATATTTAAAACTGCATGGTTTAAAGTTGCAATCTTGTAAAAACCGGACGATAAATTCATACCTTGGATGTTGTTGTTGCTGCTGTTGAGACAGAAATAAAATGATGATGCTAAATGAAAGCAGAAGCTTTTCAGTGTCTTGTGTTCACTTTCAGATTTGACACTACTAACAGCTACAGGACAAAGTGAAGGAGACAAACTGCGCATGCGCACTGGCGTCACAGAAAAGATTTCCAAATAAAAGTCCCCAGTATATATAAAATAAAATAAAAAGATGGGCCCTATTATTATTCAAAAACACACAAACACTTTGCCAGCAGATGTCATCCCCTTCACATAATGCTTCACATAATAAAATAAAATAAAAAGGGCCAAATAAACTAAATAAAATAAATGATACAATAAAATAAAGGCCACATTAAATTAAATTAAATAAATGAAAGGCCATAAACAACACTGCTTTTGAATTATTATTCAAACACACACACACACACACACACACACACACACACACACACACACACACACACACACACACACACACACACACACACACACACACACACACACACACACACACACACACACACACACACTCACCAGCAGATGTCATCACCTTCACATAATGCTTCACATAATAAAATAAATAGGGCCAAATAAAATAAATGAAATAAAATAAAATATAAAGGGACAAATAAAATAAAATTAAATTAAATTAAATCAATTTAATAATGGCCCAAATGAAGGGCCATAAACAACACTGCTTTTGAATTATTATTCAAAAACAAACACACACACACACACACACACACCTTCACATAATGCTTCACATAGTAAAATAAAATAAATAATGAAAATAAAATAAAGGGCCAAATGAAGTGTGGTAAACAACTTTTATTATACAAATATCAATTTAAAATATCTGAAGTATATATATTTCACACACACACACACACACACACACACACACACACACACACACACACACACACACACACACACACACACACACACACACACACACACACACACACACACACACACAATTTTAATACATTTACTATATAATTTTCATATAACAAATAAAATGTTAATAAAACAATTACAAATAATGAATAATATACTTCAGATCATCAAAGTTTTTAAATTGTAATATTTGTATTAAGTTTGGACACGGAAAAAAATGTAATATGTCAAAAAGACAGTTTGAAGTTTGTTTAGCTTTTCTTGTTTTGTTTTTTTTAAATAAATCATTGCGATTTAGGCTGTTGCGCGCGCAATTTAAGATAAAAAACGAAATGTGTATCTCCTTCTAATTAAACAGATATGTTTAGTTTACAAGGTCTGCAAAAACAACATCTGTATTTTTTATGGAGCTCGTTTTTCCTGATGGGATGTTGTAATGTTTCACATTCAGGTCAGGCCAATGAACCTTTAACACAAAAAATATCCGTTCCACCTTAACAGGACTGATGTGCTCGTCAGAAATATGGCGCTGCGACGAACAGCCTCTCCCTCCCTTAAAAACACACTCCCACTACTGACAGTGAGGAAACTTCGGGCTGTCAAAACATCTCACGAGCCCGTCACTTCACTTATGAGCGGCGTTTGCACTACAAATACAGCTGTGCAGGAGGCGCGTGTGTCTGCAGACCCCGGTTTAAAACAAGGAAAATGTCAGTCAACCCGAAATTTGTGAGTCCTTTCCACAGACCGCACTGTTTATCAGCCGCTGCGCCCGCCGGACAAAACAAACTCACACACCCTGGGAAGGCTATTTTAGCCGGTAAGTGTCTTTCTATGCTTATGAATCATGTAGGAAACAGTGAAAGTCATTCCTGTTGATGCTGTGACTGACTCCAGATCAGTTGTGCCACAGTTTTTGCACTGTCATCCACACTGTTTACAGTCCTCTCTGCTCGATTGATCCCCACAGGGCTGTAGTCATCACCCCTGCACAGGCGAGTATTCAGACTGGCGTGTGTGTGTGTGTGTGTGTGTGTGTGTGTCAGTGTGACTGTTTCACTGGAACTCATGCAAAGTAACAAAAGAACGTTGATAAAGTAACAAACGATACAGTTTAGAACGTCTGTCACAATGTAACAATCTTGACTGTGACGAAATGGAATGTGTAAGGATACGTCACACTACACCCCAAAATCAAATCAAAACAAATAGGAGATTCTTGTATTTATTGCATTGTGGAATAGTTTAACGACAAATAAGCACTTTTCTTTCTTTCTGTCGTTTAATTTATTATTAAATGACATCTGTTTTTAAGGATTTTTGTATATTGTAACATTATTTTAATGCACATTTTCCCTCTAATTACTGTATTAATTTTACTTCAGATTTGTTATTCTCAGAGGTGATTCTCATTAGTGAAATACTGCATTTTTATTAAACGTATTAAACGTAAAAAATTGCAATATTGTTTAATTTTAAATAAGCACACTGTAAAGTTGTTGCCTTACGTTTTTTACACTGAACTTGGATGTTTGAGTCATTTCAACTTAAATTACATTCACATTGTTACGTTATTTTCATGCAGATTTTCCCTCATATTGTTATTACACTAGGTGATTCTCATTAGTGAAATTAAGTATTTTTTATTGTTTATATTGTTTAATTTTAAATTAGCAAACTGTAAAAAGTCAACTTTCAAAACTTAAAAAAGTGAGTTGAATTATGTATAACTTGCTTAACTTATTTTGATGAGTTAAAGCAATGTAAAAACATATGTTGTCATAACGTATACATCATATACTTTTTTTTACAGATAATTTTTTTTTAATGTTGTTTTGCATTATGGTAATGAGGGGGACAAATGTGCTTAATTGTCATAAAAAGGGCTTGATTATTTATGCAAAATACAATTTCTTTGTTTCTTTTGATTTGTGGGGTGAAACATGACCCGGTCATGCTCTTAACTTTCCGTTATTGATAAAGTATTTCTTTATCGCTGTAATAAAGGCCTTTGATTTTTGTTTAATATTTAACAAGCGGCTGAAAAAAAATCTTAAAGGAATGCTAATGAAATGTCATTATTATTATTTGGATCCAATAAGTAACAATCAGTGTTATTATCATTAACTAAAACTATTTTTTTTTTAAATCTGTTAATTTAAATAAAACTAAAATAAAATATAAATATTAGTTTAAATATTTAACTAAAGGAAGATTAGAAATGTTGCCTTGTCAATAAACTGATATAAATTGAAGCATTGAAAATATTAACTGGAAATAAATTAAAACTAACTATATATAAACTATATAAATATTCATAGGAAATAAATTAAAACTAATTATATATAAACTATATAAATATTAACTGGAAATAAATTAAAACTAACTATATATCAACTATATACAGTATAACTGATATAAACATACATTTAACCTAATTAGCTAATTTTACAAAAAATAATGGAAATAATGAAAATGAGCACATAATGAAATTACAAAAAAATGACACTAAAATTAACATGAAAACTAAAAATTTAAATATTAATAAAACTCAAATAACACTGGAAAAAATAAGATTCTTCTAATAATAAAATATGATTAATATATATATATATATTTTTTTTTTTTATCCATATAGCATCTTTGATTCTTAGAACATTTCATCCCTGATTCCAAATGATATGCATCCCATTTAGCACTCTAAAAAATGCTGGGTTAAAAACAACCCAAGTTGGGTTGAAAATGGACAAACCCTGCAATTGGGTTGTTTTACCCCACTGATTGGGTTGTTTTAACCCAGCTATAGGGTTGTTTTAACCCAGCAATAGGGTTGTTTTAACTCAGTGATTGGGTTGTTTTAACCCAACTATAGGGTTGTTTTAATCCACCGATAGGGTTGTTTTAACCCAGCGATAGGGTTGTTTTAACCCAGCGATAGGGTTGTTTTAACCCAGCAATAGGGTTGTTTTAACCCATTAATAGGGTTGTTTTAACCCACAGATTGGGTTGTTTTAACCCAGCTATAGGGTTGTTTTAACCCACTGATTGGGTTGTTTTAACCCAACTATAGGGTTGTTTTAATCCACCGATAGGGTTGTTTTAACCCAGCAATAGGGTTGTTTTAACCCAGCAATAGTGTTGTTTTAACCCAGCAATAGGGTTGTTTTAACCCAGCAATAGTGTTGTTTTAACCCAGTAATAGAGTTGTTTTAACCCAGCAATAGGGTTGTTTTAACCCAGTAATAGGGTTGTTTTAACCCACTGATTGGGTTGTTTTAACCCAGCAATAGGGTTGTTTTAACCCAGCAATAGGGTTGTTTTAACCCATTAATAGGGTTGTTTTAACCCACAGATTGGGTTGTTTTAACCCAGCTATAGGGTTGTTTTAACCCACTGATTGGGTTGTTTTAACCCAACTATAGGGTTGTTTTAATCCACCGATAGGGTTGTTTTAACCCAGCAATAGGGTTGTTTTAACCCAGCAATAGTGTTGTTTTAACCCAGCAATAGGGTTGTTTTAACCCAGCAATAGTGTTGTTTTAACCCAGTAATAGGGTTGTTTTAACCCACTGATTGGGTTGTTTTAACCCAGCGATAGGGTTGGTTTGACCCAGCAATAGGGTTGTTTTGACCCAGTGATAGGGTTGTTTTAACCCAGCGATAGGGTTGTTTTAACCCACCAATTGGGTTGTTTTAACCCAGCGATAGGTTTGTTTTAAGCAAACATTTAACTCAACCACTGGGTTAAAACAACCCAATTGCTGGGTTTGTCCATTTTCAACCCAACTTGGGTTGTTTTTAACCCAGCATTTTTTGGATACCTAAAAGTGTTATTGTAGCTTGTGTTTTTTTCCACCCTTCCCTGAAGTGTCCCTAAGTTAGTGAGGTTAATGTCTTGCCAGAGCACGTGTTTGAGATTCACAGTAACTGAGAAACTCATAATAGTTCCTCGTCTAATGATGAAGTGCTGCATGAAGCTCATTCTGGAGTGATAAATGTGCTGGATGCATGATGACATGATGACTGTGGCATGGACACATTAACACAGTAACACAGAAGGCAGAGGATTGTGAGTGACGTAATTGCCAAATATGTGGTTAACAACTGGAACATGAAACTACAAGTGCACTAGATACAGTCAATCGATGTCATAGAGCACATTTATTCAATAATTGGTGCTACGTAATGACTTTCTCCACCTCTGAAACAGCATTCCTTTCAGCTGACATGTTGAGTTAGAGACCAGTCATACTAGTATACTCCAATATTAACAGCTCAGCAGAAAACTGTTCACACACACACACACACACACACACACACACACACACACACACACACACACACACACACTAGAGCATTGATTGCATCATAGACTCACTTTGTTTGACTTTAAAGACGTGAAGCCGGATTAGGTGTGTCATTAAAAACATAAAGGCCTGACTTCACAGACAGGGCTTAGATTAAGCCTTAGTTAAATACTGTCATTTTTCAAAATATTTTAAGATATGTCAGTACAAGTTGCGTTCCGTTAAAACAGCTCAAACGTGCACTAGCTTAAGCCTTGTCTGTGAAAGTGTGTACAAGACCACACATCCCTCGCTTCCTGAGGAATCTGATAGTGGAGTTTATAAAGTGCTATTTGCTTTTATTTGCTCGCTGTATGCAATCTGGATTTGGCCGTGACTTTTGCCCTAGAACTGATACATCAGGTATTTCATAGAGGGAACTAGTAATATTAGTGGTCTAAACTTCCTTATACACTCTAAAAAATGCTAGGATAAAATAACTCAAGTTGGGTTGAAAATGGACTAGCCCAGCAATTGGGTTGTTTTAAGCAAACATTTAACCTAACCGCTGGGTTAAAACAACCCAATTGCTGGGTTAGTCCATTTTCAACCCGACTTGGGTTATTTTTAACCCAGCATTTTTTAGAGTGTACTTTTATTCAACATTAAAATGATTAAAAGTGACAGTGAGACATTTATAATGTTATAAAAGATACTATTTTAAATCAATGTTGTTCTTTTAAACTTGATCAATGTGAAAATATGTATCACGGTTTCCACAGAAATATGAAGCGACACAACTGTTTTCAACATTGATAATAATCATAAATGTTTTGATCAAATGAATGAAGCCTGGGTGAGCAGAAGAGTTAAAACAAATCTTATCCAATTAAATATATATATATATATATATATATATATATATATATATATATATATATATATATATATATATATATATATATATATATATATATATATATATGTATGTATTGTTGGGGTAACAGCTTAGGACCCAGGACCAGTAGTGAAAAATGAAGACCAGGAGTCAGGAGTCAGATTACTTAAAGAAAAATTTTACTGAAGAATAGTTTGCAGTTTCATCAGCAGAAGCCAGCTTCAAGAGGAGTTCGTAGGCCGCGCTCCCTCTAACAGTCTCCCCTCCTCCGTCTAACGTACATACAATTTTCTGAACAGTTATACTGTTTTCAAGGTCTAGACACGTCATTACTGCCATGTGGAATGATTCTGATTGGTTCTAACAACATGCAACGTAAGCAACTTTCCACACGTAGACAGATAGGAGCATATATCTCTAAAAATGCGTAGACTTGATGTCGCCCAGGCCCAGATTAGTCTCCAGTGACCTCGGAGGTCACAGAAAAGCGTCTAAAGGTCTGGCATCGCCTGCAGGAAGGCCCATCTCCAATACTGAATCTGCACAAATCATACAACGCACACACACAATACTCCAGAGAATACCAGTTTTCATCAAGGTCGGGACATCTTAACTAACTATCAACAAAGCACTTCTCCAAAACATGCTGATACTACATCTAGTACAGAAGTGACTTTATTCTATAAAGAAAGAAAAGTATCAGAGAGGTACATTTCTCCCCAAAAGAGTCACATAGCTGTTACATGGATGACCCCAGGGGTCACCTCAGTAAGACATATAGTTAACACATGGTGATCTCGTTTTACTCCCTGGAGTGTATTACAACACCAAGGACAGTTGCCTGTCAGCACGTCTTGACACAGACATCAGAGCAGCTCCTGAATAATCTGGATTCAAAAGCACAGAGCAACTAAAACACTACAATATCCAAAATCACTCCTTGAATATAGAGAACTGATTTATCAAATGTAGGAAATGGTTATAACTTGATTATCATTCATTCTTATTTTAATATTGAACATAAAATCATTCTTGAAGGATATGTGTCTGATGAAGAGACAAGTGATGTTTGGCTTGACCCTTGACCCTTCAGTATATATATATATATATATATATATATATATATATATATATATATATATATATATATATATATATATATATATATATATATATATAAATGTCTGTGTTATGTATACATTCAAAATACATTTACATTTTTTTACAATGTACATTTAAATATATTTTTACTGTATTTTTGATCGAATAAATTAAGAAAATTAAAAAAAATCTTAGTGTGTAATTTCATATTTATATGAAATAAAAATATAATATAATATTAATTATATTATATTTATACATTCTAAACTATTTAAGTAATTTATAGACACTAATATTTCACAATATTTCTGTTTTTACTGTATTTTTTATCAAATAGCCTGGAAGAGTTAAAAAAATCTTAGTGTGTAATTTCATATTTATACAAAATAAAAAGATGATATTATATTCATTATATCATATTATATTTATATATTCTAAAATATTTTAAGTAATTTATGGACACTAATATTTCACAATATTTCAGTTTTGCCTCTGTGAGCAAAACATTTTTATTGTATAATTTGATATTTATATCAATATAATAATATTATATATAATACATTCTAAAATATTGTAAGTCATTTATGTACACATGAATGAATCTTCCATGGACTTGTGGTGTAGGTTTCAGGTATTTCCATTTGGGGCTGGTTTTAGCGCCCCTCCACTCTCCCTCAGGGCAGCTTTAGTGGCTGGAGGAGACCAGCAGGTCAGACAGGATAGATCTGTGACCCTCCCACATATAACCTGCTATCCGACAGAAAAGTGCTCGTCAGTTATGTTAAAACCTGTTAGACAGGAATATGTTTTTTAAAGAAATTGTATTTGCATATATTAAAACAAATCCTCAGCTGTCCAGAGAGCACACACAGTTGTTCCAGGAATCCTCAATGAGGACAGAACATCATTAAAACGAGTAGGAGACAGTTACCAGAAACAATTCAGAGAAACTGTAGTTTATGCACCGCTGGAGAAACATCGGGAATCATTGAGAGGAATTTCAAACATGAAACACTAGCACTCATTACAGTGGTATGTGTTCATTGAGTTAAAAGGTTAGTCCACCCAACAATTAAAAGTATCCCATATTGTACTCCCCCTCAAGCCATCCTAGGTGTATTTGACTTTCTTTTTTCAGCCAAACACAATCAGAGTTATATTAAAAAATGTCCTGGCTCTTCCCAGCTTTATAATGGGAGTGAAACGAGGCCTAGATTTTGAATCCATTATACATTTTCATTTAAAACTGCTTGTTTAGTGATCTGTGTTTTGTCTTTCTTTATCCTCTGCGCTTCTGCGTTCATCAATACGTCATGCGTCGGGTCAGAGGTCACCCTTCCACCCGAACTAGACTCGCGTACGACCGTTACCGGAAGACTATAGTTTATAAAGTTATAAATATGGATATTTTTATGACAAAAACGCATGGCTTCGCTTCAGAAGGCCTTCGGAGTCGTATGGATTACTTTCATGATGGATGGATGCACTTTTTGGGCTTTAAAATCTAAGGCTCCATTCACTCCCATTATAAATCTGGGAAGAGCCAGCCAGGATATTATTTAATATAACTCGGTATTAACTTATAATTAAATAATATTTAATGTGTTAGGCTGAATGAAGAAAGTCACGTACACCTAGGGTGATTAAATTACGGGATTATTTTCATTTTTGAGTGAACTAACCCTTTAACGAGACTTTTTTTATGACGTGTCTTTAAATTTTAACACTGTGAAAGAAGGAATGAAGCTAATTTTAATTAGCTGACAATTTTAACATTATCATGCATTGCATTTGACAGGATATATAATGTATTTAGTCAAGCTAAGTCCCCTTTATTTATATAGCACTTTATACAGGAAAATAATGATCAAATACAAGAGAAATTCAGCTGTAAATCAGCTCTAAAAAAAGACAGTGTCATTATTCAGCTCAAATCAGTTGGAAATTTAGATGATGCGTTTCGGCACATCCCATAGGAAAGAAAAATATCTCTTTAAAATCAATTTTCTTTCTTCTAGAGAGCTATGAGATTAAATGGAGACTATTGCAGTCTCCATGTTATTGCTCTTTCTTTGTAATTATTTGTTAAATTTACAACCAATTTCCTGCAAAGAAATCTTAGAAATGTCCTCCATATGTCCTCAGATATGACAAGACCCACAAGACTGCTATCAAATGTTAAAAGATATCATTATCAATATGAATGCAAACATTTCGGTTGCACTTTATGGTAACACTTTATTTTACAGTGTCTGTTACATATGTTACATGTACTTACCATAGTAATAACAGTAAATGATGCATAATTACATGCAAATAACCCTGATCCTACCCTAACCCTATAGTAAGTACATGTAGTTACTAAAATATATAATTACATTGTAACAATGACACCTTAAAATTATTTTATTATTTTACACTATGTGCACTTGCGTGTACTTACAGTGTACTTACCTAAGAAAGTACTGGGTAATATAAGGTAACTATGGGTAAAGGTTAGGTGTAGGTTCAGGGTTAGTAGTTATTACCCAGTTATTCATGCCCCCCGTAGGCAAACAAACCCCCCTCACTGCCAAAGGTCCAGATTTTAAGTCGGTTTTTTGTAATAAACAAGTGTTCTTTTAAGTAATGAAGGCCAATAATTTGAATCCGGACCTCTTTATTTTTCCGATGTGTAGGCTATATAATAAATGTTGTGAAATAATTGCCTTAAATAGTATTAACACGACTTTAATGCAGCAGATATTGCACAGCACCAAGATCTTCTCATCTGAGCACCGCTCGTCAACGGCAAAATATTTAAGATGGCCAATCAAAACAAAGTAGGCGGGCTTTATGTTTACCGAAGATGCTGAGCGTGAATTCCAGCGCGACGATTCAGTAAACACTCATAAAGTGCGAAATAAGATGTAAGTAGCTAAAGTAAACATTTCATATTTGGCAGCTGTTTTAGGATTGAAACTACTGACAAAAATAATCAATAATCAAACTAATAAATTCTAGTTTCGCCATTTTGAATTGAAAATAGGCCTAGCCTATATAATTTACATGATTAATGTAATAATAAGCAACTGTCAATGTGAGAGGACAAGAAACATTAACAAAGCTTTCTTCATATAAGGCACAAGATGATTAATTATGAATGTGTACATATTATGAATGATTTTTTAAAAAAATATTCTATACACTCTTAAAAATAAAGGTGCCAGGAAGAACTAAAAAGGGGTTTTCACGGCGATGCCATGGAAGAACCATTTTTGGTTCCCAAAAGAACCGTTTTTTCTAACCTTTTTATAATCGAAAGAATCTTTCTACGCTATAAAAAACCTTTTGTGCAATGGAAGGGTTCTTTGGCTATTTACGGTTCTTCATGGAGCCATCCACCCTGCCAAAGAACCTTTATTTTTTAGAGTGTAGCGTTTGTAGCCTTCAGTACATTAACTTGTCTTAGAAAGTGATTAATAAAAAATATTCTAAATATAAATTGACACTACTTTCTTGACTGCTTTAGGAGGGGAAGAGAGAGGGCAAGATAAGGAGAATGAGAGAAAAAGAAAGGGTGATGGAGATGAGGAGAGAGCAGGAATTGACAAATAATCTACTGCCCACTGACTTGGTTTTAAAGCTATTTCTCATCCATTTTTTGGCCTTCAGATGTCTTAAAATGCACATATCGTTATCCTCATTGCATAATTGCCTAAGTCCAATAACATTGAAATATGATCTGGGCAATTATGCTATGAGGCTAACGATATGTAGATCAGAGACATCAAAATCTTCTCGGGGGAGCATGCCCCCGAACTAGCTAGCTTGTGTGTGTGTGTGTGTGTGTGTGTGTGTGTGTGTGTGTGTGTGTGTGTGTGTGTGTGTGTGTGTGTGTGCTTTACTAATAAATAGGCTAAAGCAACTTCAGGCTGTTTGAGATAATAGAATATAGTTCAGTATAAGTCTGCAAAAGTTGGTGCTTGTAGGTGCTACTGAAGTGGATATATCTGACTCTGAGTGTGAGGAAAAAACTCATTTTGAGAAAACGGCTTTTAAAGTTTTATACTGTATAACTGCATACATTTCTATAAAACCCCCAACCTACAAACAAAATATATATATTCAGTTAATTAATCAGTAGTGTATAATATTTAAAACACGTGGAAATTGATAAATGAATAAATTATTAATAGCAATAGCTATTAGAGAACTACCTTAAGAGAACTACCTTAACAAACACACATAACAACAGTCACACACACTGCAGATGAGCGGTCCCTGTTTGTTGTATATGTCCATCTATAACTATTTGAATCTAATTCTGACGGGGTTTCGTTATCTAATCTGTTGTTGTTTACTTTTCTTTTTATTAGCTCTTGCTACTTGATCTTTTCTGTGAGCGTTTATGAGCCGATTTCAGCGTTGTCTGTCTGCACTTTCTCTCAGGCGGAGAATACACAAGGAAACGGCAGCGCGTAGTGAGAAATTCACATCGACCAAACTTCGAAATTCACATCAACCAAACTTTCACGGTTGGTTAGTTCTACAAAGGAAATGTCCATATTTGGATTAGACAGCGCTGTGTGTGAGACTGAGAGCTTTATAATGATACCAGGCATGACATGTTTCTGTGAATGGAGACGGCACGAGAGCTCGCGTTAGAATAACTTTGGATGATTTCAGGTAGAAATCTAAAGGCGCACGGTGACAAAATATAATGAAATAACCACCTTAATGTGTAATGTTGACATTTTTTTTATTTTGACATGAAAGCTTACATGTTAAGGGAGCAAACTGGTCCAAAATCTCAAAATTGACTATGTTTTCACCTGTCGTGTCTCGCCTTAATAAGTAACTTAACACCTAACGTTAACTCACTAGCTAGCCAGCAATACAGTCATGTAACTCAAGTGTTACAACAGCGGATTCACAAACCTGTAACACTTATCCGCGTTTCGTCTGACCCTGAATCTCTCTCTGGCCGGTGAGGTTTAGTGTTCCTTTTTAAAAAATGTGTTATGTCCATGTTAGCCGGTTAACTACGACGCCGGTGAAATACAAAAGCCCGCCAATCCCTGATGACAACGACGAAGAAGAAGATGTATATTCTTCTTCGTTAGTTTTAATTGGCAGTTGGCATTGGCAAACAAGCTGAGTGATGTGCGATGCATTGCCGACCGCCACCACACACGGTAATAGAGCTTTTGTTTCATTTTTTGCCGCTCCAGTCTGAAAGACTGAGAGGAAATGAAACAAAGTTTAATTTTTTTTTTTTTTTTTTAAACTAAAAGATTCGGGGCTTTTGACAAAACATTCGGGGCTTAAGCCCAATTAGCCCCCCCCCGCCCCCGCCCCTGCGAGCAATACATTTCATCCTGGAACGTACACAGTGTATAATAACGTCTGCTTGTCGATCGATCCCCTGAAGCTTTTCTGCACGCATGGCACAGTAAATGAAGCATAAACGTGTCAACAAAATTGAGATCAGATTAAAGAGCAGGACGTTTGTTTCTCACTCACACCCATCTGTCTGAGCAGGGGGCGGGTCCTCCCAGCCAATCACAGACAGACACGCCCCCTTTACCGCTGACTCTGAGCTGCAGATGTGCTCAACACACACACAGTTAAGGTGGAGACGGATCATTGGGATTTACAAGGCATTGGTTATTCACAGAGGCGATCATTGCTGTAAAAACTCGTAATACATAATTTATAATGTTACAAAAGATTATACTTCAAATAAATGCTGTTCTTTAGGACTTTCTGTTCATCAAAGACTCCTGAAAAATAATATGCCTCACGGTTTCCACAAAAGTATTACGCTGTTTTCAACACTAATAATAATCTTAAATGTTTCTTGAGCAGCAAGTCAGCATATTATAATGATTTCTGAAGGGTCATGTGACACTGAAGACTGGAGTAATGATGCTGAAAATTCAGCTTTGATCACAGGATATAAATTATACTTTACAATATATTTACATAGAAAACAGTTATTCTAAATTGTAATAATATTTCGCAATATTGCTGTTTTTACTGTAATCTTAACAGCCCCAAACTTTTGAAGAGTAGTGTATACACTCTAAAAAATGCTGGGTTAAAAATAACCCAAGTTGGGTTGAAAATAGACTAACCCAGCAATTGGGTTGTTTTAACCCAGCGATTGGGTTGTTTTAAGCAAACATTTAACCCAACCGCTGGGTTAAAACAACCCAAACTGGGTTAGTCCATTTTCAACCCAACTTGGGTTATTTTTAACCCAGCATTTTTTAGAGTGTATATAAGTATTGGATATTGTATTGATACTGTATTGGATCATATCAATACCACCATTGACAGTGTTACAACCCAGAAACAGATCACCACATACCCAAATCAGAAGCCATGGATGAACAGGGAAGTGCGACTCCTGCTGAAGTCACGCAATACTGCCTTCAGATCAGGAGATGCACAAGCCTACAGTACATCCAGAGCAAACCTGAAGAGGGGCATCAAAAAGGCCAAGCACTGCTACAAGCTAAAGATAGAGGGACACTTTTCCAACTCTGACCCTCAACGCATGTGGCAGGGCATTCAGGCCATCAGTGACTACAAACCCCCCCACTCCACCCCCGCAGCCACTGATGTCAACTTCCTGAACGAGCTAAATCACTTTTATGCTCGCTTTGAAAGAGACAACAGAGAAACTGCCACCAAGCTCAAACCCTCAGCTGACCCACCAATCACACTCTCCACCACAGATGTCTGCAAGGCACTGAGCCGGATCAGCGCACACAAGGCTGCTGGACCAGACAACATCCCTGGTCGTGTTCTCAGGGCATGTGCGGAGCAGCTCGCTGAGGTTTTTACAGACATTTTCAACCTGTCTCTTGCCCAAGCAGCTGTACCAACATGCTTCAAACGCACTTCCATTGTGCCAGTGCCAAAACACTCTAACCCGAGGTGCCCTAATGACTACCGCCCTGTAGCACTCACACCCATCGTCATGAAGTGCTTTGAGCGGCTGGTCCTGGAGCACCTAAAAGACTCTCTACCATCCACATTGGACTCACACCAGTTTGCCTACCGCAGCAATAGGAGCACAGAGGATGCCGTTTCCATGGCACTGCACTCTGTGCTCACTCACCTGGACAATAAGAACACTTACGCACGCATGCTGTTTGTTGACTTCAGCTCAGCATTCAACACTGTCATCCCAACCAAGTTAATAGCCAAACTTGGAGACCTGGGCATCAATACCTCAATGTGCAACTGGATTTTGGACTTCCTAACTGACAGACCCCAGAATGTTCGTTCAGGATTCACCTGCTCCACATCCATCACTCTTAACACTGGTGTACCACAGGGCTGTGTGCTAAGCCCGTTTCTCTACTCCCTCTTCACCGCCGACTGCAAGCCTGTGTATGGATCTAATTCTATCGTCAAGTTTGCGGACGACACTACGGTGATTGGTCTCATCAGCAACAACGATGAGACTGCCTATAGGGAGGAGATCCAGCACCTGGCCACATGGTGCGCTGATAATAACCTGCTCCTCAACACCACCAAAACGAAGGAGCTCATCGTGGACTTCAGGAAAGAGTCAAGAGGCACACACGACACCATCCACATCAATGGAATGGCTGTTGAACGTGTCTCCAGTTTCAAGTTCCTGGGGATCCACATCTCGGCGGACATGTCGTGGACGACCAACACCTCCAGCCTGGTCAAGAAGGCTCACCAGCGCCTCTTCTTCCTGAGGACACTGAGGAAGAATCAGCTCTCCTCGGCTATCCTGGTGAACTTCTATCGCTGCGCAATAGAAAGCATCCTGACCAACTGTGTGGCAGTGTGGTATGGGAGCTGCTCTGTTGCGGAGCGCAAGGCACTGCAGCGGGTGGTGAAAACTGCCCAGCGCATCACAGGAACTCCACTGCCTGCCATCGAGCACATCCAGAGGAAACGCTGCCTGCATCGAGCTCGCAGCATCCTCAAGGACTCCTCTCACCCAGCCCACAGACTGTTTTCTCTCCTGCCCTCCGGCAGGCGTTTCAGGATCCACCGGACCAGGACCAGCAGACTAAAGAACAGTTTTTTCCCCAGAGCTGTCTCCTTACTGAACTCAAATCCCCTTTGATCCACTCCCCTCATATACTGATAACTCTCCTACCTCACATCCGCCTTCACTTTGTTATTTGTACTACCGACTGTTTATTACAGTAACAAATGTTTACTTATGCATTTTGCACTACCATACCGTAACTGGATTATGCTCATTTGCACTGCCGACTGTTTTTACAGTACCAACTGTTTACATCTGTATTTTGCACCGTACTTCTAACTGTAATATGCAATCACTTTCCACTGCACTTTTACACTTTTTTTTTCGGATAGCTTCTGTCCATAATTTATTGCACTACCTTAATCCACTGCTATATTCCTCATTTTAGCCTTACATATCATTGTATACCTCTATCTGTAAAATTCTGTTTATAGTAATAGCCATCTGTATATTATATTCATAGTACATATCCACCTGTAAATTCTGTTTATAGTAAAAGCCATCTGTATATTATATTATATTCATAGTACATATCCACCTGTAAATTCTGTTTATAGTAAAAGCCATCTGTATATTATATTCATAGTACATATCCACCTGTAAATTCTGTTTATAGTAATAACCATCTGTATATTATTCACTGTACATATTCACCTGTAAATTCTGTTTATAGTAATAACCATCTCTCTATTTATAGATATATTTATATATACTCAGTACAAATCCATGTCCTGCACTTATGCAAACGTTGTATATCCTGCACTTGCTGCTATTGCACTTCTGGTTAGACCTAAACTGCATTTCGTTGCCTTGTACTTGTACTTGTGTAATGACAATAAAGTTGAATCTAATCTAATCTAATCTAAGTATTTGACTAAAATAAAATGACAATAATTAGTCACTAATACTATTAGGGTTAGTGAATTAAATGTATTAGTCATATATAGAGACCAGAATACCACAGAAACTTGAGGGAGACTGTCTTTATTTGGCACACTAAGCAACCACTAGCTTCCCTAGCAACCATCACAACTTCCTATATAAGCGTAACAACGATATGCTTAAAAGCAGAGAAGTTTCTCCTCTGAGTTTTCCACGTACAGACAAGACCATTGTCAAAACGATCCCCATTCACACAGATCCGCGAAAACGGCTAAAAGACGCTGCATTCTGTTGCCAGGCCATTAGGTGGCGATGAAACACTGTAGACTGAACATGTAATACGCATGTGCATGACGTCATTGTTTTCACGGATTCACGTTTTGTTGTTTACACGGAGACCGTTTTAAAGAAGACTTGCACTTTGAAACCCGTTTTCAAAAGTTTGCGTTTTAAGGCACCCAAAACACTGTTGTCGTGTAAATAAACGGCCCAAACGCATGAAAGTTTTACGTTTTTAGTTGAAAATGTTGTCGCGTAAACAGCCCCTAATACTACCCAGAACACCCTAGTGTTGTCAGTGATTTGTACTTCTGTACAAATGTACAAATCTAGTTCTGATATATATGCTAATGCATGATGGCAATGCAAAAATATGCTAATTCATGCTAGCAATGTGCTAACTCATGTTAGCAAAATATTAATTAATGCTAACAATGTGTTAAAAAATGCTACCAATATGCTAATTCATGCTAGAAATGTGTTTAAACATACTAGCAAATGTCTTAAAACGCTAGAAAAATGTTAAACATATTAACAATATGCAAATGCATGCTACCAACGTGCTAAAACATGCTAATTCATGCAAACATTGTGTTAATTCATGCCAGCCATTTCAAAACATGCTACCAATGTGTAAAACATGGTAGCAATGGGCTAATTCATGTTATCAGTATGCAAAAACAGGAAAATTAATACTAGCATTGTGCTAATTCGTGTTAACAAAATACTAATTCATGTTAACAATATGTTAAACATGCTAGCAATGTGCAAAAACATGGCAATTAATGTTAGCAATGTGCTAATTAATGCTAGCAATGTTAATTCCTGTGAACAATATGCCAATCAATGCTAGCCATATGATAACTAATTTTAACAATGTGTTAAAACATTCTAGCAATGTGCCAATTCATGTTAGCAACATATAAAAATGTGGTAGCAATGTGTTAAAACATGCTCATTCCTATTAACATTGTGTTAAAACAGTTTAGCAATGTGTTAAAACATGCTAATTTGTGCTAACAATGTGTTTATTAATGTCAGCAGTGTTAAACATGCTAGCAAAATGCTAATTAATGCTAACAATGTTCTTAAACATGGTAGCCATGTACTAATTCATGTTAGCAATATGTAAAATTATGTTAATTCATGCAAGCATTGTGTTAATTGATGTCAGCAACACGGTAATTAATGCTAACAGTGTTTCAAAACATGCTAGCAATGTGCTAATGCTATCTGTTTTCTGACTGTATTGCCTTAAAATATATATATGTGTGTGTGTGTGTGTGTGTGTGTACATATCTATAATTAACAAACTATTATGTTTTTGTTCTTTGCATAGTACTTTTCCCCCTTTTTTCTTTTTACTAAAATAGCTTTAACTATGGCAGTATTTTCCATCTGTCATATTTATGACTTGTATTATTAATATCAATATAATGAAATTGTCTGTGTTTTGCAGGTGGGATTGCCGGAGGCATTGAAATCTGCATCACATTTCCTACAGAGTATGTGAAAACTCAGCTACAGTTAGATGAGAAGGCAAACCCGCCGCGGTACAAAGGCATCGGTGTGTATTTGCACACACTTCTCCGCTTTTAATCGTGTCATGTTATTATCTTAAGTAGACACTCAACAATTGTTTCGTGATAATTGCATCTGCTTTGTCCTGGGAGCTTTTCAAACACTTGCGTTTAAAAACACATGGTGCATCAGCCGAGAGCGAGTCCACTCGGGTTTGAAGGTTCAAAGTACAGTAACTGATCTGGGTTTGGGGTTATCAGCCACTGGACTTTGTCGCCCCTTTTTCACAACAAGTTTATCAGCACTGATTGTTCAACCAGGTTTGTTTGTTAGCCAATAACATGCGTGCAACCCGGCAGGGTCACGTTTCAACAGTCTGGTCTGGTTGTGTTCTCTTTTGAACCGATTAATGATTTACTCAGCTGCAGGGGACCAGCGCTAGACCAATCTGAAAAAGGAAATGAATGCTTTTAATAATTCACACCCACCCACGTTTCCAAAAGATTAGCATTTGAAATGTTTACAATGCAAACATGCTCTTAAAGAAATTGAACTGATGTGCTTCTGTCCTGTTTGCTCAGTGGACTGTGTGCAGCAGACGGTGCGTGGTCATGGGGTGAAGGGGCTGTACAGGGGTCTGAGCTCCCTGCTCTATGGCTCCATTCCCAAAGCTGCGGTGAGGTAAGCACTTCCTGCCCCACTGGGATAAGCCTCGCACAGACGGACCTTTGGCTCTCAGTGTGAAGTCTGATGCTCATTGCGGCTTATTCTGGCCGCGTGCTGACCCCTTAAAGGGGCACTTCAGCGCTGGGAAGATGAATGTTTATTTAAACTGGGTCATTTATGTACAACCCCAAATCAGAAAAAGTTGGGACAGTATGGAAAACGCAAAAAAAAAAAAAAAGAAGAAGTGATTTTTAAATTTACTTTGACTTGTATTTCATTGCAGACAATATGAACACAAAATATTTCATGTTTTGTCTGGTCAACTTCATGTCATTTGTAAATATGCATCCCATCCTGTCATTCAGACCTGCAACACATTTCAAAAAAAGTTGGGATAGTAAAGCATTTACCACTTTGTAACGTTGCCATTCCTTTTCACAACACTTAAAAGACGTTTAGGGACTGAAGACACCAAGTGATGAAGTGTTTCAGGTGTAATTTTGTCCCATTCTTCCTGCAAACAAGTCTTAAGGTGGGCAACAATACGGGGTCTTCGTTGTCGCATTTTGCGCTTCAAAATGCGCCACACATTCTCTATTGGAGACAGGTCGGGACTGCAGACAGGCCAGTCAAGTACCCGTACCCTCTTCCTCCGCAGCCAGGACTTTGTAATGTGTGCAGAATGTGGTTTTGCATTGTCTTGTTGAAATATGCATGGACGTCCCTGGAAAAGATGTCTTCTTGAAGGCAGCATATTATGCTCCAAAATCTCTATGTACTTTTCAGCATTAATGGTGCCTTCACAGAAGTGCAAGTTACCTTTGCCAAGGGCACTGACACAACCCCATACCATGACAGACCCTGGCTTTTGGACTTGTTGCTGGTAACAGTCTGGATGATCCTTTTCTTCTTTGGTCCGGAGCACACGGCGTCCATTCCTCCCAAAAAATACCTGAAATACTGATTCATCTGACCACAGTACACGTTTCCACTGTGTGATGGTCCATCCCAGATGCCTCCGAGCCCAGAGAAGTGGACGGCGCTTCTGGACACTGTTAACATAGGGCTTCCTTTTGGCACAGTACAGTTTTAACTAGCATTTGTGGATGTAACTACGTATTGTGGTACTTGACAAAGGTTTGCCAAAGTAGTCCTGAGCCCATGTGGTGATATCGCTTATAGATGATGACGATTCTTGATGCAGTGCCGCCTGAGGGATCGGAGATCACGGTTGTTCAGCTTAGACTTGCGCCCTTGTCCTTTACGCACTGAAATTCCTCCAGATTCCTTGAATCTTTTAATTATGTTATGCACTGTTGAATGTGAAATATCCAAATCTCTTCCTATCTTTCTTTGAGGAACATTGTTTTTAAACATTTTTCAATAATTTTCTCACGTATTTGTTGGCAAACTGGCGATCCTCTGCCCATCTTTGCTCCTAAAGGATTAGACCTTTCTTGGATGCTGCTTTTGTACCAAATCATAATTACAATCACTGTTGACATCACCTGTTTCAATTATTATTTAACCATTTTACCTCATTACTAGCCCTAAATTTTTTGAAATGTGTTGCAGGTCTGAATGACAGGAAAGGATGCATATTTACAAATGACATGAAGTTGACCAGACAAAACATGAAATATTTTGTGTTCATATTGTCTGCAATGAAATACAAGTCAAAATAAATTTAAAAATCACTTTTTTATTTGCGTTTTCCATACTGTCCCAACTTTTTCTGATTTGGGGTTTTAGTAGAAATGTGAAATTATTTTTGAATTTGGTGCCTTCTAGACTGAGAAAAGACAGAAAATGTATGTTTGTCTCATGTGGATGAAAGACAACAACTCCCAGAATGCACTTTGCTGCTCAACGAGGCCACTCCTAAAGCCACGGCTACTGGTTATCACTTGCCCACCGCGGCACCGCCCCAACGTCGTTTTGATTTTCATAGTAATAAAATAATTTAGTTCAGTTAGAGAATAAACACTACAATTAAAAACTGAACGTGTCTTTTCAATAAAGTGTGAGTGAGCCGAACGAAAATCACGGCACAAATGCAACAGGAGTCCGAGAGCGAAGAGCTGAGCAGAGCTGAGGTAAGCGCGGCTGTCCAGTTTGGCGCCCTTTCAGATCATGTCTATGGAAGCTAAACTTTCATAGGAATTCATTGAAAAGTTGAAACACTCACTTTGCTCCGCACCGCTCCGTTATGCTGCATTCACACGGGGCGTCGGCGTTAACGCTTCTCATTTACTTTGAATGGGTGATCATGCGTTGCCGATCTGAATTGTGGGTTCCGTCGCGTCGCTTCACTCACGTTGCAAGCGGCAGAAGTCGAAGATTTCTCTACTTTTCAAGCGCCAACGCAGGCGTCATCCAATCAGATCGCCCTATGCAAATACCCTAGAGCAGACTTTAGCCAATTGCGTTCATGCAACCCCAGAGCAGAGGTGTGATTGGCTGTTGTCACTTTGATGGTCGCATCAGCACGACACTTCAGCCAAGCATTAACGCCAAGCGGCAACCTCCCGCAATTTCTCTTGAAGCCAATAGTGACTTAAACTGCAATTCATGGACTGGCCACTAGAGACAGACTCCAGATGGAGCAGAATCTCATTGAACTCACGTTAAAATGCCCAACTTTACAGCAGATTAAAACATGTTTACAGTCTGGTGCAAATTGTGGTTTTGGTCTATACGGCTAATTTTTCCCTTCATGACGACTGTGAGGGGGTGAATTTTTTTATAACTCATTTGTTTACATTATATAAAGCATTAAAGTTCTGCATAATTAAGGGCGTGGCCACTTTGAGTGACAGATGGATAGCCATTTATCTGCTGTCTGTTAGTCATCGCGTCACCTCAGCTCCGCCCACGCCCCGCCTTTTTGCCCATTTGTCCTGTTATCCGGGAGTGACGCGCTGCCAAGATGGCAACAGCCATCTCGTCCATTCTTTACGCTTCAAAACTGCTCTTCAGAATCCTATGGGTGACGTCACGGACACTACGTCCATATTTTTTTACAGTCTATGGTTAAAGCTGACACCTCGTGTGAATGCTGCGTTATGAATGCCCGAGCTGAGCGGCCGTGCACATTTACATTCTGAGAGTGAGATCTCTCCCCTATGGGCGGGTTGAAAACATGCGGAACAGCTCCCTCTAATGGCTGTAGTCTTTAGCCTCTGGCCAAAAAATCCTCAGATGACGCAAAATGACGATATTTGCGTCATCTGAGGTTTTTTTCCAGAAATAAAATGCATAATTATCTCGTCTCAGGGGGTTATGAGGGGGGAAAGTACCATAATTCAAAAATACTACCGGGTTAATGCTAATGCTAAATCACTGAAGTAACCCTTTAAACAATTTATAGTTTTGCTCTGCTCTCTTTCATTGGCTAGATATTTCTTGTGTAGAGTATAAATTCCTCACTAGCCATCATGACACATCATGTCTTGTCACACTTGAATGGTTCAAAAGTATTCGCATGAATAAGAGCGTGATCATATAATGGAACAGTAGCCAAAGGATGACGGAAAAAATGTGTATGTGTGTGTGTGTGTATATATATATATATATATATATATATACATACATACATACATACATACATACATACATACATACATACATACATACATATATATATATATATATATATATATATATATATATATATATATATATATATATATATATATATATATATATATATATATATATATATATATATACATATATATATACATATATATATACATATATATATATATTTGATAGATTTGTGTTATATGCACACCTGTTTGGCTGCTTTCTGTGCTTTATTTTGACCATTTTATTATTGTTGTTATAAGCCTATATATTTTTATTATAGTTGTGTTTATGATGAAAATACCACAGAAAAGTTTTACAAAATTATTTTGTAAAGCGCACAGTTTTCAAAATTATATTAGAATGAAACGGTGCTATTTTAGTATTATTTATACACTTTTATAGTTTTTATAACAGTTGCTGCATTAATTTGTTAATTGATTTAAATATTTTTAACGCGTTATATAAAAATATTTCAGTTAAATATTTTTAACTGAAAAAAAATAATGGGATAATTTTGACAGCCCTAATAAATATAAATATTAAAACATATATATATATATATATATATATATATATATATATATATATATATATATATATATATATATATATATATATATATATATATATATATATATATATATATATACAGTACACACTATAAAAACACTATAAAAACTAATGAAAAGGATAAAAACAAAACAAATCAATAAAACATTTATATTAAAATGAAAACAGAAACTATAAAAATCTGACTACAAATATGAAAAAACCTGTATCTTAATGTCACTAAAATAGCAATTATAAATACAATTTAAAAAAATAACAATTTGAATACACACTCATTCTTGTATATATTTAAGAAATATTTGCTTGTATATACTGTATATATTTATATAATTTTTTATTATATATAAATATATTTTATACATAAATATAACACATTTTTCTCAAATGGATACGTGTGTATTTATATATACATAATAATTATACACAGTACACACATGTATTATGTAAACACAAACTTTTATTTTGGATAAAGCAGCCATACAGTATAGAAAGACATAATAAATATGGATAAATATATAAAAATATTAACAATATGCCAATTCATAGTACCAACATGCTAAAACATGCTAATTCATGCAAGCATTGTGTTAATTATGATGTATTTTTATGTATATTTATGTGTTTTGTATTTAGCATTTATATTTATTAATTTCTCTTTTTGTGCCCATAAGGCAGATTCTGCAGAGTAAATGAGAGAGATGCTTTTTCTTTTCATTTTAAACAGGAAATGTTCTTGTGCTGATGTTGTACAGTTTATTGTCATGTGACTCTTTGTCTGCAGGTTTGGGATGTTTGAGTTCCTCAGTAATAAGATGCGGGATGAATCTGGGAAGCTGGACAGCAGGCGGGGGCTGCTCTGCGGTCTGGGCGCAGGAGTTGCCGAGGCTGTAGTCGTGGTGTGTCCGATGGAGACTGTAAAGGTGTGTGAGATGATAAATGCCGATGCTTTTAGCATGCGTTGATAGTTAGTGGACTAGTACTTACACAGAGAGTGAGCAATGTGACATTTAGTGTAGTCACATTGCATTGCTCACTCGCAGTCTAGACGCAGTATAACACATTCCACACAAATACACATGTGAAGGATTACAGTTTACTCATGCTGTACCTGTTACATAAGCAGACCCTCAGACGAGAATATATTTATTGCAGTCATATCTGAAATGCATGGGAAATCAATGTGAAGTGATTTGTAGAATCATCACTGATGTGTTCAATGTGCATTTTTATAAAAAGATTTTTTTTTTCTATTTCAGGTCAAATTCATCCATGATCAGAGCTCAGCGAACCCAAAGTACAAAGGTTTTTTCCACGGTGTGAGGGAGATCATCAGAACACAAGGTACATGTGTGTATGTGTGTGTGTCCTGCAGCGCCACCTCCTGGACATCAAACACACTTACAACAGATACATCTGAAAAGAGAGAAATAAGATGAAACTAGAGAACCGTTTCTAATTTCATTTGATTTATGCCATATGCACGCCTGTTTGCTGCTTTCTACAGTTTTATTCTTGTTGTTATTATAGTGTATATATTTTATTATAGTCGTGGTTATTATGAAACCACCCCAGACAAATTTAACACATGTATTTTGTAAAGCACACAGTTTTTACAATTATGTTAGAATGAAACCGTGCTATTTTAGTATTATTTATATACTTTTTATATTATCTATTCATATTTTGGATTAACTTTTATTTTTATATTTTCAGTTTCCTTTTTAATTTTAGTGTTTTTTCTTTTTGTAATTTTTGTGCTTTGTCATCTTTATTATTATTATTTATTTCAAGCTTTATTATTAATATTATTTATTATTTTTATTTCAGCTTTAGTTTTTGTTTTTTTAGAACATAAACATACTTATTTCAGTTCGTTTTTCATCTAGTATTTATATTTTACGTTATTTACATCTTATACTTTTACTTATTGTCTTTACCTTTACTTTAAGTTTTAGTTCATGATAACACTGGCACAAAATTGGTGAACTGAAATGTTTTAAAAAATGTATATGGCTCAAATAAAAGCCTTGTATAAGAAAGCCCTTCTTGTTTTTAGCTTTTAACATCATGTGACACAACGATCCATGTGACCGTCACACTCTAATCAACCTCTGATCCAATCGATTATTGAACCACAGGAAGCTCATTTCAATACAAACCAGTCATTGTATTTGAAAGAAAACCACTCCCTTATTTGTTAGGACTCTTTTAAAGGTGCAGTGTGTAGTTTGTATGAGGATCTATTGACATAAATGCAATATAATATACATAACTATGTTTTCAGTGGAGTATAAAGACCTTTATTGTATTTATTACTTTAGAATGAGCTGTTTCTATCTACACAAACCGTGAAAGGGAGGGGTGAGCGGTGGACGGTTGCAATTCACAAACTCACCACTAGATGTCGCTAAAATTCACACACTGCACCTTTAATAATTCTGCTTTGTAAGTCTTTTAAACGATGAGCTTATCTGTGAAGCTGTTTTCTTATTGAACAGGACTCAAAGGAACATATCAGGGATTGACCGCAACAGTCCTGAAGCAGGGCTCAAACCAGGCCATCCGATTCTACGTAATGACCGCTCTGAGAAACTGGTACAAAGGTATGAACTGCAATATAATATATATAATAATCACTGTTTGTGCTAATCAAACAATGTGGCTGAAATGAAACTGTGTTCACTCTAAAACCAGGTGATAACCCCAATAAGACTATTAACCCCTTCATAACCGGAATGTTTGGAGCCTTTGCTGGAGCCGCAAGTGTGTTTGGAAATACACCGTTGGATGTGATCAAAACTAGAATGCAGGTGTGTAATAAAAATCATCGTCAAGTGTAAAAAGAGACAAAACATGAACGGGATATTTCAATGTTGTTTTAATGATGTTCACAGGGATTGGAAGCTCACAAATATAAGAGCACAGTCGACTGCGCCATCAAAATCATGAAATACGAAGGACCAGCTGCGTAAGTAAACACACTGAACATTTCATTTGAATAATAATCAGCTTATTAGAATGATTTCTGAAGGATCATGTGACACTGAAGCCTGGAGTAATGATGCTGAAAATCACAGGAATAAATTACAGTTTAAAATATATTCACATAGAAAACAGTTCTTTTAAATAGTAATATTTCACATTATTACTGTTTTTACTGTATTTTTGATCGAATAAATGAAGCTGTGGTGAGCAAAAACATCCTTTAAAAACATAAAACGGTAGTGTACAGGTGCTGGTCATATAATTAGAATATCATCAAAAAGTTGATTTATTTCTCTAATTCCATTCAAAAAGTGAAACTTGTATATTATATTCATCCATTACACACCGACTGATATATTTCAAATGTTTCTTTCTTTAATTTTGATGATTATAACTGACAACTAAGGAAAATCCCAAATTCAGTATCTCAGAAAATTAGAATATTGTGAAAAGGTTCAATATTGAAGACACCTTGTGCCACACTCTAATCAGCTAATGAACTCAAAACACCTGCAAAGGCCTTTAAATGGTCTCTCAGTCTAGTTCTGTAGGCTACACAATCATGGGGAAGACTGCTGACCTGACAGTTGTCCAAAAGACGACCATTGACACCTTGCACAAGGAGGGCAAGACACAAAAGGTCATTGCAAAAGAGGTTGGCTGTTCACAGAGCTCTGTGTCCAAGCACATTAATAGAGAGGCGAAAAGATGTGGTAGAAAAAAGTGTACAAGCAATAGGGATAACCACACCCTGGAGAGGATTGTGAAACAAAACCCATTCAAAAATGTGGGGGAGATTCACAAAGAGTGGACTGGAGCTGGAGTCAGTGCTTCAAGAACCACTACGCACAGACGTATGCAAGACATGGGTTTCAGCTGTCGCATTCCTTGTGTCAAGCCACTCTTGAACAACAAACAGCGTCAGAAGCGTCTCACCTGGGCTAAAGACAAAAAGGACTGGACTGCTGCTGAGTGGTCCAAAGTTATGTTCTCTGATGAAAGTAAATGTTGCATTTCCTTTGGAAATCAGGGTCAAAGAGTCTGGAGGAAGAGAGGAGAGGCACACAATCCATGCTGCTTGAGGTTCAGTGTAAAGTTTCCACAGTCAGTGATGGTTTGGGGTGCCATGTCATCTGCTGGTGTTGGTCCGCTGTGTTTTCTGAGGTCCAAGTTCAACACAGCCATATACCAGGAAGTTTTAGAGCACTTCATGCTTCCTGCTGCTGACCAACTTTATGGAGATGCAGATTTCATTTTCCATCAGGACTTGGCACCTGCACACATTGCCAAAGCAACCAGTGCCTGGTTTAAGGACCATGGTATCCCTGTTCTTAATTGGCCAGCAAACTCGCCTGACCTTAACCTCAGAAAAGCTATGGGGTATTGAGAAGAGGAAGATGCGATATGCCAGACCCAACAATGCAGAAGAGCTGAAGGCCACTATCAGAGCAACCTGGGCTCTCAAAGCACCTGAGCAGTGCCACAGACTGATCTCCTCATTCCACGCCGCATTGCTGCAGTAATTCAGGCAAAAGGAGCCCCAACTAAGTATCGAGTGCTGTACATGCTCATACTTTTCATGTTCATACTTTTCAGTTGGCCAAGATTTCTAAAAATCCTTTCTTTGTATTGGTCTTACATAATATTCTAATTTTCTGAGATACTGAATTTGGGATTTTCCTTAGTTGTAAAATAAATAAACATTTGAAATATATCAGTCTGTGTGTAATGAATGAATATAATATACACGTTTCACTTTTTGAATGGAATTAGTGAAATAAATCAACTTTTTGATGATATTCTAATTATATGACCAACACCTGTATATATGAAATGATACTATTATATTTCTATTGACTGTATTGCATAATGACACACACATGTTTCTGAAATATTCACTTAAATTTCTGTCTGTTCTCTAGATTTTACAAAGGCACCGTCCCCAGGTTAGGTCGTGTGTGTTTGGACGTGGCTATAGTGTTCATAATCTACGAGGAAGTGGTTAAAGTTCTCAACAAGGTGTGGAAGACGGATTAATGGAGCGGCGCTGCTGGCCTTCACGACATCATAGCGGTGCGACAGCGGGGGACGTTTACACGGGGGCCAAAATATCTGCCAACAGCAGACGACTAAGAAAGTCACTGGAATGAACTGAATTACCATCATTTAATCAACACACAGCGAGAGAGATTTAGCCAACTAATGTGAGAAATCAAATACTTGAAAATTAGACTAAAGATAATTAGTATTTACCTTTTTAAAAAATGTTTTTATGTAAAACAACATCTTTAGGGAGACACAGGATTCAATTTTTATTTTATTTTTTAATATTAGGTATATATAGATATAAATATTATATATAGTGCAATTTACCAGCAAATATTATACTTGTTTTTCATTGTATACTTTCTTATATTGTTTTCCTTACATGTGATCACATACTAAGTGCTGACGGCCTTACACCATAAAACCTAAGAAACAGAATATGCATCTTAGAAAATTACATTTATATATGGGTTACACTTTATTTTAAGGTGACGTAGTTACATTGTACTTACTTAAATAAGTACTGAGTAATATTAATGAACTACAGTTGGGTTTAGGGTTTGGTTTAGTAATTATGCATAATTTACTGTTATTACTATAGTAAGTACATGTAGTAATGTGTAACTAAGTCACCTTAAAATAAAGTGTTAACTTGTCTTGTTTATCAGTACAAATATGTAAATTAAGCATTCTTAAAGGCACATTTACTTGAGAAGAAAAATGCCTTGTTTTATAAAAAATTCATCAAAATTAAGTGAGTTTATGCTTAAAACAAGAAAAAAATATGAAGTCAGAAAAATAAACCTAATTCAAGGGAAACTAGATAATTTTTCTGATCATATTGGCAAATATTTTTGTTGTTTTCAGCAAAAAAACAACAGATTTGTCATAAAACAAGACTTAATATCTAAAGTAATTTTGTTTCTCATGTAAATGTTTCGATTTTTGCAGTGTAGTCACTTTCTATGATGCATAAATGAACCAAAGCTTTTAATTATAACATCCAAATTTGATTTATACCTTATAGTGGTACGTGTGATACCTGCACTTTCACATTTGGTAGCAATCCAGGTTTAGTGATTATTTAAAGTGCCTATACAATATACATCATGTGATCTTTTTTTTTAATTGTACTTGTTTACATTGAGTCATTTCCATAATTTGCATATAATTACACCCTGTTGTAACAGTATACCTTAATAACAGCGACATATAATCGTGTTACGAGAACTGTACGCCTCAATCTCTGAAATCCACACCACACACACGCCGTGCGCAAACACCAAAGAGCAGGTTACTCTAATACAAATACAATGTTTACTTATTTCACATCAGTTGAATGTTGTAAATGATGTCTCAAAAGGTCAACAGATCTGGCCAGAGCCTTGTAAATACTGATCACGGATCAGTACATGCCTTAAATAACATTCTGTGTGCTTATATTGTCTTTCCCTTCTGCTCTGCTACCTCAAGAAGACACAGATCTGTAAAGGTGAAATATTCAGCATATTCAATGTCTTTGAGATCAAGATAACATCTTCTAGAGCTGCTCTACAGACTGTAATCTGTAGTGAATGTTCATTTCTCAGAATTTCACACCAGACCAGAGAACTAGAGTGTCTCAACTCGTAGCAACGCTTCACTTTGGTTAGAAGTACCTCAGTCTAAATCATGTGCTGTTGCCTTCACCGCACATCATGTGTGATTATGGGAGAGTAGCTGTCTTGAATTTACAGAGAGGTCCGACTGTCAAAAGTATCATTTGTGCCTGTGGTTCTACAGTACAGAGATTAGATGTACTGTAATGCCATATTTCTAAGACACTATGTTGCAGCCAAATCTTCATGTAGTGTTTGTTTGAATTTGTGAACAGTGTGGCGTGGCTGAACCATGTTGTGCCAGGAAATGGCACGGAGATTAAACAGGATTTTATTTAGTGTTTCTGTAAAAGAATGCATTCCAAATGTGTGGCCTAAAATATGCATTAATTGTCATAATAACAAAACATACATTGTGCCTTCAGCTCATGTTCTAATCCAGAATAAATTATGCTGACTGGACAAATGAGTCTATTTCTCTTCATAAATACATTAATTAATGCTTATTTTTTATGCTATGCACAGACATAAATCACTATGCCTCTATGTTGCCATTGTGTGTGTGTGTGTGTGTGTACATTGAAATTGAACATTCAATTAATTAATCCCTGGAACATTGATAAGTGGGATGTGAGTATTAGCCTAGATCTGTAAATTGCAGTCATGTTTTTTGTACTGTGAAAGTGAAGTGAAGTCAAGTCAACTTTATTTATATAGCGCTTTTCACAATGTAGATTGTTTCAAAGCAGCTTTACAGTGTTAAACAGGAAAATAATGCAGCATAATTTTATTCAGCTGTATAGCCATTCTGGAAAAAACGCTGATGTCATCAGTTCATTTCAAGTATCATACAGTGACAGTGTGGGCTTTAGATCAGAACATTTAGTGTCCCCAACTGAGCACGCCAAGCCAGAGGCAACAGTGGCAAGGAAACCAAAACCCCATTAGGTGACCTAATGGAGAAAAATAAACCTTGGGAGAAACCAGGCTCAGTCGGGGTGCCAGTTCTCCTCTGGCAATTAACAAACAGCGTATTATTATTATTATTCTGGCAGCTTTACAGCTCGGAGGTCATAATAGATCAGAATATTCGAGGGACCGGGGGCAACATGCTGGAGACGGGTTTATTGAGGATGACATATCGATTTAAGTATTATTTAATTGTAATATTCGAACAATCTGAGTCAACACGCCGGAGAAGGGGTTTATTGAGATGCCGTGTCGATGAGGCAGTTTCAGGGGGAGTCTAATCACGTGAAGTGACGTGAGTATCAAGTATCAGTGACCCATATTTGGAATTTGTGCTCTGCATTTAACCAAGTGCACACACACGGCGCCCAGGGAGCAGTTGGAGGTTCGGTGCCTTGCTCAAGGGTTTCACCTCAGTCATGGTATTGAGGGTGCAGAGTTGGTTATTCACTCCCTCCACCGACAATTCCTGCCGGATCTGAGACTCGAACCCACAACCTTCGGTTTACAAGTCCTCTCTCTAACCATTAGGCCCCGACTGCCCCTTGACCTTTAGATGGCCATCACAGGGCTCACACACAGATTTTATAAAAGTCGTCAGTTACACAATTTACCCCCATGTGGCTCAACTTTTCCTCTCCCTAGGCTCAGTTTACCCCTGTTAGATCAGAACAATCTCCATGTCAGAAATATAAAATATGGTTGAAAGAAAAAGTGTGTGAACCGCTTGCAGAATCTGTGAAAATGTGAATATTTTAACAAGATAAGAGAGATCATACAAAATGCGCTATTTGTTTTATTTATAGTGCTGTCCTGAATAAGATCTTTTACTTTTTTTTGTTTTTTAACATATAGTCCGCAAGACAAAAAAAATATGACCCCATTCAAAAGTTTATGAACCCTTGAGTCTTAATACTGTCATTCCCTGATGATCCACGGCTGTGTGTGTGTGTGGTTCCCTGATGATCCACGGCTCTGTGTGTGTGTGTGTGTGTTTCCCTGATGATCCACGGCTGTGTGTGTGTGTGTGTGTGGTTCCCTGATGATCCACAGCTGTGTGTGTGTTTTGTGATGGTTGTTCTTGAGTCTCTTGTTTGTCTTGAGCAGTTAAACTGACCAACGTTCTTCAGAAAAATCCTCCAGGTCCTGCACATTCTTCAGTTTTCCAGCATCTTCTGCATATTTGAACCCTCTCCAGCAGTGACTGTGTGATGTTGAAACAGGGATGATGCTCCAGAAGGAAAAACGATGCATTAAGAGCTGGGGGTGAAAACTTTTGAACAGGATGAAGATGTGCAATTTTTTCTTATTTTGTTTAAATATCTTTATTTTATTTTATTTAGTACTGCCCTTCAGAAGCAACAGAAGATATTTACATGTTTCCCGGAAGACACATTAAGTACAATTTACCTTCATCTTCAAAATTCAAAAAGTGGTTTTGCTTTCAAAAGTCATGTATTAAACTTTTCTTGCTTTGATATCACAAGAGTTAAAATGTTACTTCAGCATAATCAATTGTACAATTCACAATGTGGCTCAACTTATCCTCTCCCTAGGCTCAATTTACCCCTGTTAGATCGTGCCAAAATGTTCTATCGGATGGATCTCCATGTCAGAAATATCAAATATATTACATCCGACCCTGGACGCCGAATCCAGAAGATACAAGTTTTCTATCAGCCTGAGAGTTTGACTGAGAAAGACAGAGAAGAGCAGAAGAAGATGAAAAAACAGATAAAAATAGATAAAAACAGAGTTTATTGAATAATCTTAGTTGTGCATACACATAAATGTTTGGAATGTTTTATGTTTAAAAACAATGGAGAATCACAGCATCACCCTGTGACAATAAAAACCTATTTGTGAAGACAAACATCCCTTCAAAACACAATACTATAAGATTAAACAACAACAAGTCAAGTCAACTTTATTTATATAGCGCTTTTAACAATGTAGATTGTTTCAAAGCAGCTTTACAGTGTTAAACAGGAAAATAATGCAGCATAATTTTATTCAGCCGTCAAGCCATTCTGGAGAAAACGCTGATGTCATCAGTTCATTTCAATTATCATACAGTGACAGTGTGGGCTTTAGATCAATAATTAGACCAGTAATTTAGTTTATATGGTTAATTTAGTTTATTAATTAATTTATTTCGATGTTTAGTTGAAAAATTTAGAAACAGAAAGGATACAAGCAGTGTGCGAAATACGGGGGGCCCCGATTAACCCTTTCTCACAACTCTTTATTATTTACAGTCCATAAAAATAGGGCATGTAGGCTATTATATAATAGCCTAATAGGCCTACGAGAATTTTTTTTTTTTTACAGTTTCCCCCTGTATTTTTTGTGTTGTGTTTTAGGGTTAACGGAAATTTCCGCAAAAGTAGCTAGGCTACACTGAGCTTGCCACAAAGAACAGGCAAAAGTAATGGTTATGAAAGTGTCAAAAATAGGAGGGGGCATTTTAACTGTTTATTAATAAACTGTTTTCTGAATCGGTGTCGGATGACTCTCATCTCCGCAGTAGCCTTGTGCAAGCCTCATTTCAAGCTTTCTATATATTTCTCATGTTTGTTAGGCAAGTATTTTCTGTTCATTTATGAGACGCGTCCAGTTCACGTTTAATGCAAGTCATCCCGCCGGCGCCTTCATATTGCTTGCTTCTTATTTATTAACCCTCAGAGCCCGACGGCATCGCCCACGACGTCACACGGCACCTCCGATAAATATCTATATTATTTCATGAAACTTTTATCGATTTTCTTACCGTTTTTCCAGCAGAAAGCTAACGAGCTAGCCATCACGGGGGTGTCTTTGGTGTCTTTGTAGCCTTTACAGAAGGTTTTCTATCCAGCCTGGAACATGTGCATCTTTTTGGAGTTGTTCAGCAATAAATCAAAACGCTTACATCCAAGATATATCCACTTGATGTCCATAATTTATAAATTTTCCGTCATTTTTGCCGCTAGCGCGATGCTAGCTGCCATTTTGGATGAGGGTTTGACCAATGACAGGCTGATCCGTCATCCACGTTGGTGTTCGTCATTGCGCATGAACCACAGCTCTGTTATTGTGGAGAGAGAGACGCACGGCTAGTGTTGAGGAGAGAGAGAGAGAGAGAGAGAGAGAGAGAGAGAGAGAGAGAGAGAGAGAGAGAGAGAGAGAGAGAGAGAGAGAGAGAGAGAGAGAGAGAGACGCGCTGCAGTTTTTAGTAGTTTTGTGGAGAAAGTTTGAGGAAAAAGTTTGAGGAGAAGTTCCTGATAGGAACTGTTTTGAGGCTTGGCACCAGTAAATATCCAAAATCCAAAGAGGCCAAAAGCGCCTGGACTTTTTTTGGAAAAATGTAAATAGTTTTGGTTCTGTATAAGTTATCATGTTTATTCCTGAGTTCCAGGACTCCAAAGACTTGAACAAACTGTTTTCCAGAGGAAATATGCTTAGCTTTTATTTATTTGTGTGTGTTTTCAATAAATATTTGAGTGATTCAATTTCCGTTTTATGTTTTCATTTGTCTTTATGGTCCCATAACTTATTTTACATTCAGGTGACATCAATGCAACACAAATATACTGACAGTGCAACTTGTCTTGAAAAAAAAGAGGTGTGTCAATTGTCTGTGCACAACAGGGTTGATGTTTTACAAACTTTTTTAGTAAATAACACCAGGCGGAAAATTAATTGTAAAAATACCCTTAGGTCTTAAAGGGTTAATTCCAGGCAATTGGTTGATGAAAAATCAATATTAAGATATATTTTTTCCAAAACATAGGCCAATAAAAAAAAGGTGCATAGGTGCATAGGGCAATAAAAAAAAGAAGATATAGGCTATTGATAATAAAAAATAAAATAAAAAAGATATAGCGCCATGGTCTAGGAATTGTCTCTGGATGTTTGACAGTATTGATTATTCGAACTGAAAATGCGCGCAGCCCTGCTAGAAATTGTAGCTAGGCTACACAATTTCACACAAAGAACAGCTATAATGTCGGGAAATAGGCTACAGGACGGAGACAATCCTTGTGTATTTGCTGGGACCAATAATGTGTTTATTTATTCAGCAGTATTGCTCGATGTAAGAGAGAAATTAATTCATCAGGTTAAGGACAAAACTTGTGGATAAACAAGGCTTAAAGAAGGAGAAAGACGCAGAAATGGCCGTTTGCAGACACTAGGGGTGTAACAGTACATGTAATCATACTGAACGGTTTCGGTACAGGCCTTTCGGGGTTCGGTGCGTGTGTGTACCGAATGGTTTTGAATGCAATCTTTAACAGTTAACAGTCGGCTTGTTTTAAGTGCGGAACACACTTCAATCCTAGTTCCTACACGAACATATTAAGAATTCAGTCCATTTCATCACGAAATTCAAACGGTAAATGCCGTTTTGACACTCTTTAATGTGACGACTGATGATCACTGCTGGATACCATAGTTTTCACGTGTAGTCACACGCTTATAGGAACGCCCACCTGGAGGGCAAAACAAGGCTCTCCTCTATTGCCCACTAGTCATTTTTACCAGGTTTGTAGTCAGTATTAATGCGGTAAGACAGTGATATTAAAATACCAAATTCGATATACACCTTATTGATGTTGCATACTTTGTACAGGAAAGCAGACGAACACAGAATACTAGTGCAACACAAGGTTTCTCGTTAGGTGTTTTCCCCATCAAAACCTATTATAAAGAAAACACATTCATATTCTTGCCTCGTCTACTCACCTGTATATAGTATGCATCATCAAAAAGGTGTAAACTGAATTTGATCTTTTAATATCATTGTTTTAGTACATTACGGCACTTAAGGGTGGGTTGCACTAATGATTCTTATCAGTCTGCACTAATCAGTCTGCTGCTTGATCAGCTCTATAACGTTTTACTGCGTAATTAATCTGTTTAAAATGAAGTGGTGCAACGACTCGATTTAAAATAAAACCCATATCAACAAATCCTTTAAACTTTGCTTAAAGGGTTAGTTCACCCAAAAATGAAAATTCTGTCATTAATTACTTACCCTCATGTCGTTCGACACCCATAAGACCTCCGTTCGTCTTCGGAACACAAATGAAGATATTTTAGTTGAAATCTGAATCTCTTTGTTGCGTGTTCGCGGGGGCAGTGTTTATGTTAATAGCAAGGGTTTATGATGTCACCAACCCAGGAAGAAGCTTGTTGTAGTCCAAACCGGACGTTTTTGTAGGCAATAAACTGCCATAACTTTAAAAGACAATATCTCCGTTTGCATTGAACTTTCAGCGCTGTAACTTTGCAGATACTGTTTATGCTCAAGCAGCAACATTACACACTAACTAAAGTTAAAAAAGTGAAATCGCATGCAACCACCCCTTTAAGGTATGTTGAGGATACATTAACACTTACTGAAACGTATCATATGTCGTGTAATCGACCAATCAGTGTTTCAACCGCGGAAAGCAGTCAAACAGCTTGTAAGCAATGTCACGCAGCATCATTTACCTCAGAAGTCATTCAGTGTCCACAGCTGTTAGTTCACTAGAGAAATCAACTCTTTCACTAAGTATATTCACAATATTAGCCTATATATATTAATTCTACTTTACCTCTTAGTGATGTCTTGATTATTTAATATATGTTTAGATAAATCTGTCATGACAGTCACTGTGTATAAATGATTACATTATAACAACGAATTGGAGGAAAAAAAATTATAATTAGATTTAGGAGTTAATGCAAAAACTGCCTTATATGAAGTTTACATGTTTGCACACAATGTGTTATTTGAGTGTTGATTATTATATCTAAACATGAATATAGGCTCATAGTTTGGGCTCTGTTGTTAACCTTAAATATTATAGTAATAATGTGTAAGTAAGGGCTCCCTATAGTTTACAGTATTATCCTCAAGACACTTTTAGTTATAATTGAATTCATTTAAGGTCAGACACAAGTTTTTCAGTAAACCACTGTTTAATAAAAAAAAAATATATATATATTTTTTTAAACTGCTGTACCGAACCCGTACCGAACCGTGACTTCAAAACCGGGGTACGTACCGAACCGTAAGTTTTGTGTACCGTTACACCCCTAGCAGACACTATTCTGCTGAATTGTCTAAAGCACCCTCAAATGCAAGCAATATCACCCTCAGTTGATACTGTAATAATATATTGGCAAATGCTCCCGTGCATATTTGTGTCTGTAGAACATCAAATGTATCCATTTACAACGTGACATAGTTGTTGATCTCTTGTACGCAATGGCCAATATGTTTTAAGTTCGTCAGACTCCACTCACTGCTCAAACCGAGTTTTTATTCAGTGCTGAGCTATACAGGCTCACAAAACCTCTCATGAACAAACAAACAAAATTTGATTAGGATTTGATCCCCGAATATTGATGGGTATTTCGCACACTGGATATAAAAACAATATATATAAAAACAAAAAATGACATAAAAGATAATAAGTTATTAGATGAAACAATAATGTGTAAGCGGTTACAACAGGTCAGAAGAGAGATATATTGATGGGACCCACAAGATGATTAGGAAGACTGGTTCTGGAACAGATTTTAGTCCAGACTCACTTAAGGTCACTTCTGTGGGTAGGGGTGCTGAAAGAGAACAAGAGTTACGTGAGAAAAGTTCATCCACTAGTGCAGTGGTTCCCAACCACTGATCTATAAATATGAATTCTCTATAGACCAATTTACTGTTTGTAAACATACAGGATGCGCGCGCAGCTAGGTTGCAGAAAACCAGGGGGAGATAGCGTTTACGTATAGAAAATTACACGGATACTGTACAAAATCGTTCGATTTAAAAATATTATAGATTATTTATAGATGTATATTTATAGATGACTAATAATTATAGATTATTATGTTATTTTCAAAATGGTGTCTGCATATTACAATAGTTTGTCACCCAGCGATAGGGCTGTGCGTGACAACCGCACCCCCACGGTGGCTGAGTATATCACCTGAGCTGGTCGGCCAAAACATTTGTTTTGTATGTGAATGCTGTTTTACGTGAAAATTATGACACCAAGCACAAACATTTATTTCCAAAATAAATAATAGGTACGCAATTAAATGTTATATCGCAGCCATGGAAACATTATATTCATACCGAACGAGAGAGGTGGGCTTGTGAGCGGAGCCAAATTTAAGGTTTGCTTAAAGTAGAAAACGGTGCTAAGACAGATACATTTTATTTCAAACTATTTAACACAGTTCGTGCTTGTTATTAAACTTAAGGTGCGCAGTGTTGGGCACGTTACTTTAAATAAGTAATTCGTTATAGTTACTAGTTACTACTTACAAATAGTAACTGAGTTAGTAACTGAGTTTATAAAATCATTCTAAAAGTAACTAATTACCAGAGAAAGTAACTAATGAGTTACTTTTTTTTTTTTTGTACTTGGATGCCCCCAATATTAAATATTTTAAATGAATGAATTGGACACTAAATAGAATAAATTATTATTATAAAACATTGTACATTAATGTACACTATTGTAATGTTGCTGTGGGACAATGTGAGACACCTATCAAATTCAATACATTATTGTAAATATTATCAGTAGGCCTACTATAGTGTAAATATTGTGTAAATATTATCAGTACTATACTACTCCTTTGGTAGTGGAGCTCACGTTATCACCTGGGTTTTTAGCCACTAATTTTGTGGCGGCATGTGATGATGTGAGGTGCTTCATTAGATTAGAATTACTTGCCACCGACGTGGAGAGACTCTTTCTTCCTGGGCATAAGTTGCACGTTACATAAACATTCTTACCTTTCACCTCAACGAGGGAAAAGTAGTACTTATACTCCCAGTTTGCGAAAGCTACCTTTTGAAGTCGTTGGACTTGGTGTGTGTGACTGTGCATATGCGTGCACACACACACACACACACACACTCCAATCAGAGAAAAAAAAACACGTTGCAGGTCCGAATGACAGAGAGCCTGTTCGGATGGAAACCGCTTCAGTGAGCTCAATTATAGTAACGCCACATTTTTTTCCTCAGTAACGCCAACGGCGTTGTAACGGCAGAAACAGTAATTCGTTTGATTACTCGTTACTGAAATAAATAATTCCGTTAGTAATGCCGTTTATCTATAACGCCGTTATTCCCATCACTGAAGGTGCGTCAAGTTTATGTGTATAGCACATTTCATACATGTCGGATATTTTTAGTTCCCTTTCAGTCGGTCATGTTCGATGTACGTCGGACGTCACCGACGAATTGGGATCACTTCAGGGAGCCCCTATCAGCTTCGAGATATAGAGAACGGGCCAATAGCCCATTGGCGTTCGAGATTTGCATCTATTTTGGGCGTTCAGCACGCTGAGGCAGCATTTGTGGATAGTTCGTGTTCCCACTGCGGGAACATGACTATCTCGGAGCTAAGATCGAGACTTGCCTACCTTCGGGAAGGTGGAGTCCCTCATGGCATACCTCGATCTAGTGCTATCCCTGCCCAGCAGGATAGACCTACTTCGACGGATGCCCGGGGTGATCTGAGGATTACGTTCAGGGCAAACCTGCCGAGCGAGCCTCTGGAAGCTTCGCAGCCGATGGTGCTTCCGGAGGAAACTGCTGGCCCCTCCCAATGGCCGTCCAGCGGTGACTTTCGGGGCACCCGCGGATGAGCAGATGTCGATCGCTGCATCGGAGGGGGGAGTTCCAGTCCTCGGAGGATGAAGATTCGGCTGTACTGCCTCCCTCTGTCAGGATTCCTGGGTGATCGTGTTTGTGTGTATGTAATTCTTACCTGTTGGTGGTGGTTCCTCACGGGTTCACTGGTCCCTCCCACTCGTTTCACTAATTGTTCACCTGTCGTGTCTCATCAGTTGTTTTCTTTTTATAGCACGCTGTCCTGTCTCTCGTCGCGCGCTCATTGTTTTTGGTTGGTCTCAGTCTCTGTCCTGTCCAGTTGGAGGTCCTGGTTTCTGTCTCTCTTCAGTTTCTCGCAGGTTCGGTCGCAGGCATCCGGAGGCTTGTCTTCGCCCGGAATTCACACGCTTGCGGTAATTGTGAAATTGTCCTTGAGAGAACTCTACCCTGCTTTGTCAGTGTGACTGGTACGCTTCGTTTTTAGGCGAGATCCAGTCTGATCCTGAGTTCGACGAGCTGTCTTTCTACCAGACGCTGCCTCGTCTTCTGTCCAGTGCATGGAGTATTTCGTCAGTCATTCAAAGTGAGGATTTCTCTCCGGTTATCCGCCAGAGTGGATTACGTCGTGGGACGCCGCGTGTGGACTCAATTCTGTGGAGTGTGATTTGCCTTGCCTAGATTTCTCATTGTTCTCCTAATAAACATTGAACTTGCATTTGACTCCGAGACTCTTTCTGACAGAATGAGCGCGCCAATGATGGAGTCAGTGAGTTCGGAGGATTCGGAATCGGTGTACGCCGCACTTCATCAGCAGGGAGTGGTCATAGAACAGCATTCATCCCTGTTGACTGAGGCTTCCCGAGATTTCCGTGTTCTGTCTGAACAAGTTACTGAGCTCAATACCAGAGTAGACCAGATTGTCTCCTCGGTCGGTGATCGTCTTCCTTCTCCTTCTGCACCTGTTGAGACTGCACCTGCAGACCGTGAGCCACACGCGGCGACACCTCCGTCCTTCGACGGCGACCCCAACACCTGCCGGGCTTTTCTACAGCAGTGTTCCCTGGTCTTCGCTCTCCAGCCACGGCGCTTCGCCGCTTCAACGTCTAGAGTGGCATATGTGTTGACACTTCTCACCGGAAGGGCGAGACAGTGGGGAATGGCTGTATGGGGGGCCAGGGCTCCATGCACGGCGTCGTTTGAGGCCCTCGAGACGGAGATGCTGAGCTTGTTTGATCGGTCACTTCGTGGGGATATGGCAGCCGCCGAGCTGGTAAGACTCTTGCAACGGACCTCTTCCGTTACCGATTATGCCATCGCGTTCAAGACGCTAGCCATCACTGCACTACGGGCTCAATTCCTCGAGAGGCTTAATCCTGCCATTCAGGACGAGATCGCTGCACGGGATCCTCCCACCTCTCTCGAGACAGCGATCGACCTGGCGTTGAGGATCGAGACTCGCCACCGTCAACGAGACATCCGCCGGTCGTTTCGTCATCTCGCCGTCTCTGAGCCGGAGGAATTCACCGCATCTTCTCCCCAGACGGAGGAGCCGATGCAACTGGGCAAGCTCCGCCTTACCACCACTGAAAGACAGCGTCGTTTATCCTGTGGTTTGTGCCTGTATTGCGGTAAAGCAGGGCATATCGCAGCTGTTTGTCCGGTAAAAGGGTACCGCCCGCCGATGACTTCGGGAGTTTCGGTGGGCGTGTCGTCATTCAAATCTCCCGTAAGCTGCACCACACTCCCTGTGATCATTGACTATAAACTGCCTTTTCATTCACAGGCGTTGCTGGATTCGGGTGCGGAGGCAAGTTTTCTGGATGCCGGGTTGGCTGAATCGTGGAACATTCCTTCTATTCCTCTGTCTTCCTCTCTCTCCGCTTGGACCTTAAAGGGACAGCATATGGCTGTGATCACCCATCGCACACCCCCTGTCAGTTTGTTTGTCTCTGGCAATCATCGTGAGGAGATCGAATTCTATTTATTAGAAGAGTCTCAATCACCTGTCATTTTAGGACATGACTGGTTGACCAAACACAATCCTCACGTTGATTGGCAGAACGGTGTTGTGTTATCTTGGAAGTCTTCGTGTCATGTTTCATGTCTTGGTCCTGCTCCTTCTCCTGTTGTTTGTTCAACTTTTCAGGTTCCGGATGTTGATCTCTCGGGAGTGCCGGCGGAGTACTCTGATCTGTATCGGGTGTTCAGTAAGACCCGGGCTACTTCTCTACCTCCTCACCGGTCGTACGATTGCGAGATCAAACTTCTCTCAGACACTTCTCCGCCTAAGGGTCGTATATTTTCCCTATCTAAACCAGAGAGAGAGGCTATGGATAATTACATTAATGAATCTCTTAATGCCGGTCTCATTCGTCGCTCCTCGTCTCCAGCCGGTGCTGGATTTTTCTTTGTCAAAAAGAAGGACGGGTCTCTTCGTCCGTGCATTGATTATAGAGGGCTGAATGACATTACTGTTAAGAATAAGTACCCCTTGCCTTTAATGTCGTCAGCCTTCGAGTTATTACAGGGAGCGCACGTGTTTACCAAGTTAGATCTGCGCAACGCTTATCACTTGGTACGTATCAAAGAGGGCGATGAGTGGAAGACAGCCTTAAATACACCATCAGGGCACTGGGAATACTGCGTTCTTCCGTTCGGCCTTTGTAACGCACCGGCTGTCTTCCAAACCATGGTCAATGAAGTGCTGGGTGACATGATTAACAAGTTTGTCTTTGTGTATCTCGATGACATTCTCATCTTTTCTCCCTCTAAGCAGATACACACCCAGCATGTTCGCCAGGTTTTACAACGGTTGTTAGAGAATCAGCTCTTTGTTAAGGCGGAGAAGTGCGAGTTCCACAAGGAGTCGGTTTCGTTTCTGGGTTTTGTTATAGCCGAGGGAGAGATTTGTCCCGATCCCGCTAAAGTTAAAGCGGTCGCCGAATGGCCAGTGCCCGACACTCGTAAAGAGCTTCAGCGATTTCTGGGTTTCGCCAACTTTTATCGGCGTTTCATCAGAAATTTTGGTCAGATCGCTAAACCTCTTACCGCACTTACTTCCTCTAAAGTATTTTTCTGTTGGAATACAGAAGCTCAGGAAGCCTTTGATGAATTAAAGTCCCGTTTCATCTCTGCACCTGTTCTTTCTATACCCGATGCGGCTAGACAATTTATAGTGGAAGTGGATGCATCTGATGTCGGGGTAGGCGCCATTTTATCTCAGCGATCCTCTGTTGACGGGAAAGTGCATCCATGCGCTTTTTTCTCTCATCGGTTAAACCCAGCGGAGCGAAATTACGACATAGGTAATCGGGAGCTGCTGGCGGTTAGACTCGCTCTGGGTGAGTGGCGTCACTGGTTGGAGGGAACCTCGGAGCCTTTTCTGGTCTGGACGGATCATAAGAACTTGGAATATATCCGTTCAGCCAGAAGGTTAACATCTAGACAGGCTCGCTGGGCACTCTTCTTCGAACGTTTTAACTTCACCCTCTCGTACCGGCCGGGGTCTAAAAACACTAAACCTGACGCTCTCTCCCGTTTGTTCGAGGGTTCCGGGTCGGAGCGGACCGAAACCATTCTCCCGGAGGGGAGGGTGGTCGGTGCCCTCGTGTGGGGAATCGAACAGCGGGTGAGAGAGGCCGGCCGAGAGGGGGAAGTTCCGGAGGGGTGTCCGGTGGGTCGTCTATGGGTTCCCGAGTGTTTACGTTCCGATGTCATCCGGTGGGGTCACGAATCCAAGTTTGTCGGACATCCGGGAATTCGGAGAACGTTGGCTGCCATCCGTCAACGTTTTTGGTGGTCTTCTATGACTTCAGACGTCAGACAGTTTGTATTAGCCTGTTCAGTCTGTGCTTGTAATAAAGCATCTAATCAACCTCCCGCTGGTCTGCTTAAATCTTTGCCCGTGCCCTCCCGCCCCTGGTCTCATATAGCCCTTGATTTTGTCACCGGCTTACCGGCGTCCAATGGTAACACTGTCGTATTGGCTGTGGTGGATCGTTTTTCTAAAGCGGTTCATTTTATTCCCCTGCCTAAACTTCCTTCTGCCAAAGAGATGGCTCAGGTTTTGATTGATCACGTCTTTCGGTTACACGGTATTCCGACTGATGTAGTTTCAGATAGGGGTCCTCAGTTCATCTCTCGTTTTTGGCAGGAGTTTTGTAGACAGATCGGCGCTACAGCCAGCCTGTCTTCTGGTTATCATCCGCAGACCAATGGGCAATGCGAACGGGCTAATCAGGATCTCGGTCGAACGCTTCGCTGTCTGTCGTCTAAATATCCGAATTCTTGGTGCCAACAGCTTCCTTGGGTCGAGTACTCTCATAATTCTCTTCCCGTCGCATCCACTAATTTGTCTCCGTTCGAATTATCTGTCGGATATCAACCTCCCCTTTTCCCATCACAGGAGCCCGACGCAGTGGTTCCGTCTGCTTTAGCTTTCGTGCGCAGGTGTAGACGCACTTGGAGGAAAGCTAAATCACTCTTATTACAAAACTCCAGACGAACCAAAGCTGCGGCTGACCGTCACCGGCGACCTCCACCCCGTTATGTGTGTGGACAAAAGGTATGGCTTTCCACCAAGGATCTGCCTCTCCGTGAGCCTTCTCGTAAGCTGGCTCCTCGTTTCATTGGGCCATACAGTATATCTAAGGTCATTAGTCCGGGTAGTGGTCAAGCTTAAGTTACCTCCTATTCTTGGTCGGGTTCACCCAGTTTTTCATGTATCCAGGGTTAAACCTGTGATTTTTGCCCGGAATAATCCCCCTGTCTCTGCCCCTAAACCCCCCGCCCCTCGTCTAGTGGATGGTGCTCCTGCCTATACTGTTAGGCGATTACTAGATTCTCGTCGCAGGGGCAGAGGTTTTCAGTATTTAGTGGACTGGGAGGGTTACGGTCCGGAGGAGAGGTGCTGGGTTCCGGCCCGGGATATACTGGACCCTGGTCTGATCGAGGATCTCCGTCGGCGACAGGGTGAGTCTCCTCCATGCCCGTCCGGCCATACTGTCAGGATTCCTGGGTGATCGTGTTTGTGTGTATGTAATTCTTACCTGTTGGTGGTGGTTCCTCACGGGTTCACTGGTCCCTCCCACTCGTTTCACTAATTGTTCACCTGTCGTGTCTCATCAGTTGTTTTCTTTTTATAGCACGCTGTCCTGTCTCTCGTCGCGCACTCATTGTTTTTGGTTGGTCTCAGTCTCTGTCCTGTCCAGTTGGAGGTCCAGGTTTCTGTCTCTCTTCAGTTTCTCGCAGGTTCGGTCGCAGGCATCCGGGGGCTTGTCTTCGCCCGGAATTCACACGCTTGCGGTAATTGTGAAATTGTCCTTGAGAGAACTCTACCCTGCTTTGTCAGTGTGACTGGTACGCTTCGTTTTTAGGCGAGATCCAGTCTGATCCTGAGTTCGACGAGCTGTCTTTCTACCAGACGCTGCCTCGTCTTCTGTCCAGTGCATGGAGTATTTCGTCAGTCATTCAAAGTGAGGATTTCTCTCCGGTTATCCGCCAGAGTGGATTACGTCGTGGGACGCCGCGTGTGGACTCAATTCTGTGGAGTGTGATTTGCCTTGCCTAGATTTCTCATTGTTCTCCTAATAAACATTGAACTTGCATTTGACTCCGAGACTCTTTCTGACACCCTCTGGGAGAGTGGCAACGGTCGAGTCGGACCCCGAGTTGACGGCTATGCTTTTTCGGGCCGCCGGGAAGGTCGGGCTTGAGTGGAACCCTCCACCACGTCCCGAACCTTCCAGGTTGGATGATTGGTTTCTCTGGGCGGGTCGAGTTGGTTCTCAGCGTAGTTGGTACCATTCTTCCCGGAGGTGCATGACGAGCTGACTAGGACGTGGACGGTGCCTTTCAGTGCCAGAAACAGACCTAGCGGCTCCTCCCTCCTCACTACCCTCAACAGCGGACAGGCCAAGAGTTACGTGGGGATCCCACCAGTTGAACGGGCCATCGCTATGCATCGCTAACGCTACGCACTAGGCGCTCATGGACATGCACGAGGGTAGGTCTGACCCAGGGCTCCTTTGGGAGCTCCGGACGGTGAGGGACCTCGACCTCCGGGCGACGAAAGTCACTGCCTGTTCCCTCGGTTAGGCGATGTCCACCTTAGTGGTCCAGGAGCGACATCTCTGGCTCAACCTGGCCGACATGAGGGAGACCGACAAGTACCGGTTCCTGGACTCCCCCATCTCCACGGCCGGGTTGTTTGGCAACGTGGTTGAGAGCTTCGCCCAACAGTTCTCGGCCACCCAGAAGCAGACGGAGGCCATCAAGCACATCCTGCCCCGGCGGCCAGCTGCTGCTCTCACTCCGCCGCCGGCCGCAGCGCCTCCGCCTGCCCGTCTCCTACACCTCGCCGTGGGCGTGGAGCCGGCCGCGGGAAGGCCGTCCAGCCCGCTCAGGCCGCTGTCAAGCCAGGTGGCAAGCGCCGTCGTAAGCGACCCTGAGACGGGCCACCCAGAGAGATGGAGGAAACTGCTCTTCAGGAGATGGCTGCAGCACCGCTCCTTCCTCCGGAGGAGGGCCGGGGGAGAATCCTTGTTTCAGTTTTTTCTGTTCATTTTTGGTAACCAAATTCTCAATAAAAGAGCAGTTTCCAATATCTCTGGGTGCCAAGAGAGCGCGCCTGTCAGTGTTCGACGCTTCCATGCCTTGTCACTCCCAGACGCCTCTCTGTTCGCCAGCAGAGACTTACCTGGGAGTAAATCTATAGCACAGTCATAGGGACGATGCGGAGGAAGAGAAGCAGCGCGGGACTTACTGAACACTTCCTTCAGGTCGAGGTACTCAGAGGGCACATTAGACAAATTCACCACCTCACTCTGAAAATCAGAACGAGACAGACGAACAAGCAGACACAAGACAAGACTCATAACACTTATTTCTCCAGGATGAAACGGAATGGTGTCCCCAGTCAAACCCTAGGGTTATGCTGGACCGGCCAAGGATGATCGAGGATGACGGGAGTCAGAGGTCCAGGAGCAGAAATGAAATGAGGCCAGAGGCCTTCCCACACTCGCACACCCCCTCAGCGGAAGCAGGTAAGTGTTGCACAGCACACGCAGTGACCAGGCCGTCCGAGTCGGGTCCCTGCATGCCGCCTCGCTGCCCCGCTGCGGGTGCCGTTGGTCCTACTTGCACAGTCTCGCTGGCTCATCCGTACCATCAGACTCGGCTATGCGATTCAGTTTGCCCGGCGTCTCCCCAAGTTTAAGGGCGTTCACTTCACCTCCATGTCGAAGGAGAATACTCCTGTGCTCCAGGCGGAGATCGCGGTCCTTCTGGCAAAAGACGCGATAGAGCCGGTCCCTCTACTCAACTCCAGGCAGGCTCGGTAGGCACTTTTTTCAGACATTTTGACTTTTTGCTCTCGTACCGCCCCGGGTCCAAGAACATCAAACCCGATTCTTTATCTCGCATTTTTGATCCATCCGAACTCCCGAGTGCATTTTGCCTGAGAGATTAGTTGTCTCCACACTCACATGGGAGGTCGAATCGAAGATCAGATCGGCCTTAGAAGGGGTAATATCTCCGCCCGGCGACCCACCGAATCGATTATTTGTTCCGGAGGAGTTACGGTCCGAATTTATTCGATGGGGTCACTGCTCTAACATCACTTGTCATCCAGGAGTAAACCGGACTAGCTGTTTAATAAAGCAACAATTCTGGTGGCCATTAATGGCTCGCGACATTCGCAGTTTTGTTTTGGCTTGCTCAGTTTGTGCCATTGGTAAGACGTCTAACCGACCCCCTGATGGGTTACTCCATCTGCTGTCGGTGCCTTCGAGACCCTGGTCCCACATGGCGCTAGATTTGGTCACCGACCTCCCGCCCTCTAATGGCATGACGGTTGTTTTAACCGTAGTGGACCGGTTCTCGAAGGCAGCACATTTCATTCCCTTGCCCAAATTTCCCTCAGCCAAGGAAACAGCGGTGTCTGTCGTAGACCACGTCTTTCGTTTATATGGCCTCCCGATGGATGTGGTCTCCGACAGGGGTTCCTAATTTGTGTCCAAATTCTGGCGAGAATTCTGTAGATTACTAGGGGTGACAGTCAGCTTGTCTTCGGGTTACCATCCCCAGAGCAATGGTCAAACCGAGCAAGCCAACCAGGATTTGGAGAGAGTGTTGCGATGTTTGGTGTCCAAGAATCCTTCATCCTGGAGCCAACAACTTTCTATGGTTGAGTACGCACATAACTCATTACCAGTGTCATCTACGGGCCTTTCTCCGTTTCAGTGTAGTCTAGGTTACCAGCCACCTATTTTTCCGAGTCTGGATTCCGAAGTCATGGTCCCCTCTGCTCACGCCTTCGTCCAGAGGTGCCTCCGCACATGGACCAGAGCCCGTGAGACTCTGCTCCAGGTAGGGGCGCGCACTAAGGCTAAAGCCGATCGCCACCGGTCTAAGCCTCCCGTATACGTTGTGGGTCCAAAAGTGTGGCATTCTACCAAGAACATTTCGCTCCACTCCGTGTCTAACAAGCTTGCTCCCAAATGTATCGGCCCATTCACTGTCACCAACGAAAAGAACACTGAATGTTAATATATCGTAAAATTATTTTTTTTTTAAATAACATGGGCAGAGCCGGCCCAAGGCATAAGCGAGCTAAGCGGCTGCTTAGGGCCCCCTTCGCCACCAGGGGGCCCCCAAGAGCACATGAAATTACTTGCTGCATGTTGCTTTATTTAATTCGAGAAATGGCCTTAAACAATTACTAGATACACTGCACTTTTTTTGAAAACAATTGTCTAACATATGCACGGATTGATTCTGATAGCTGCATGAGCTCGCAGCACCATTGGCTGGACACTATTAGCTTGTTAGCCAGGGTTCAAAGTCCAAAGTGCGCTGAAACGGTGCTACTCGTCAGCTGCCTAGTAACCTTTTTATGAATGGATGTATTTGAGAATGTGATATGGTTTAATGCGAATATCTTACCTGACGTGCTGCATGTTTTGGACGGAGTACATCATATCTTTCAGTTCCTGTTTGCAGTAAATGCTTTTCTACTATATGTTTGAGTCGCTCAAAAATTATAATTTGGGAATGCAACATGCAGCAAACATCTTCCCAAATTCGTAATGAGAATAATTTATAAATATTTTGTCAACAAAAAGAAGCCCTAAATCTTCCAGCGTGTTTCTGCCTAAATAAAAGCTGTTTAACGTTTTAAAGAAATCTATCAACATTTCTTGTTTTTAAAAGAAGTCTCTTCTGCTCACCAAGGCTGCATTTATTTGACCAAAAATACAGTAAAAACATACAGTAATATTGTAAAATATTATTGCAATTTAAAATAGCTGTTTTCTATGTGAATATATAGTAAAGTGTAATTTATTCCTGTGATCAAATCTGAATTTATCATCATTCCAGTCTTCACTTCAGTGTCATATGATCCTTCACAAATAATTCTGAGATGAGGATTTGATGATCAAGAAACATTTATGGTTATTACCGGTGTTGAAAACAGTTGTGTAAACATTTTTTTTTAGGATTCTTTGAAAGCTTTCTATTTCAGATAAATGTTGTTCTTTTGAACTTTCTATTCATCAAATAATTCTGGGGGAGTATATTCAGCATAAGAGACTTCTTTTAAAAATATTTTTTAAAAAGTGTACATATCCAAGTCTTAACTGTAGTAGGCTACTGTAAGACTTTGAATATTAAGGTGCAAGTTAACATCTGATCACTCTTGTTGGTTTGCTACTGTTACAATTAAAAACCGTATAAGGGTAAAAACATGACAGGCAGACATGATGTAATCAACACAGCTACATCTAATAACATTGATAATGGGTGTGCGAATTATCAAGAACTGACAATAGTCAGTCGTATTGGTGGCACAGAGGGGCCCCCAAATAAAATTCCGCTTAGGGCCCCATAAAGGCTTGGGCCGGCCCTGAACATGGGGTGTGTCGGTGGGCTGTGCAGTATTGAGTCGGAGAGGAGGGGGGCTTTCGAGTAAAAAAGGTTGGGAACCACTGCAGACTAGTGATTTAATGGATTAAGAAGCATTAGTGTATTAAAATCAATCGTTCACTCAGAGCAGAATTTCTGTTCATGCATTTCTTCTGTAACATTTACATTCCGAAAATGGTTTGATCAGAAAAAAAAATACTGGTTAATAACATTATTTTTATGGTTAATAACTTTTTTTTTCCACCTATACTTTAATAATAGGATACAACAGGGCTAAAGGCACACCTTAAAAAAATGTGCTTTTCATTACTCATTTCATTACAGTGTATGATTGCATAGAAATATATATGTTGGTATTGAACATTATGGAGCTACTGATTTTGCACGAAAATAATTCATAAAAGTGGTTTATTTTATTTAAAAATCGAATAAATGTACGAGGTGGCGAGGGGCTTTTACCCCACAGACACACAAGGCAAAACCAGCACAAAAGACACACAGTATTGATACAAATACTTCAGCTAAAATAATGTTTTAATGTCTATAAAGTTAATATTTGTTCAAAACAATCAATTTAGCAAAGTTTTAAATATTTTCTGTTTATTTTGATAAATAAAATAATTCATTTTTGTTTGATTTTGTTTTGTTTGATTTTGTTTGAGCATTGAATGAAGCATCCCATAATAATTTAATATACATCGATTACATTATGACCAGGTGAAGTGAATAATACTGATTATCTCTTCATCATGACTCCTGTTAGTGGGTGGGATATATTAGGCAGCAAGTGAACATTTTGTCCTCAGAGTTGATGTGTTAGAAGCAGGAAAAATGGGCAAGCGTCAGGATTTGAGCGAGTTTGACAAGGACCGTGATGGCTAGACGACTGGGTCAGAGCATCTCCAGAACTGCAGCTCTTGTGGGGTGTTCCCGGTCTGCAGTGGTCAGTCTCTATCAAAAGTGCTCCAAGGAAGGAACAGTGGAGAACCGGCGAAGGCTGGCCCGTGTGGTCCGATCAAACAGACGAGCTACTCGAGCTGATGTGAAATTCTTTAAAGGGTTGGGGGATGTTATTTGGCAGACATTCAGGGAACATTTAGGACATTCTGGGAATCTTTAGGGGACCATTACTATATAGAAACGTTCCCTCTACACTACAATTTTCATAACGTTTGCAGGCCCTTTAGGGGACCAACCTAGAATGTTGTTTTTTGGTCCTATTTAGGTCCTTCCGTCATCATCTATAATCGCTAGGGGGCGATGATCTCTCTGAACCCATAAATCACGAGGAGTCACTGAGAACCATTGAACAAGTGTCTGTGGGTTTTACCTGATCTCTGATCAGTTTTATACATTTGTAGATGTTTTAAATAGACATTAGTATAATTTAAATGAATAATAGTAGGCCTAGTTAATAGTCTTGTATGGTTTATCTGAGCCATCCATGGAACAAACAAAACAGGCCCTGACAATTGATAAAAAAAACATTATAGACACTTAATATTTAATTTTATTAGATGATTAGTTACTTGCATTTGAAAGATTTTATTTTCAATAAAACATTTGTAATAAATTTGTAAAAGGTGTTTTTATGGGCATGGGATTTTGTTGCATTTACACTGACCAGCAGAGGTCACCGTGGAGACGGATGTCAGATTGATTCGAAGCTTCGACACAATACGGCACATTTGCTTAAACTGTTTCAGTGTTTCACAAAGCCTCGGTCTGCCCATCACTACCATCAACACCCCAAAGCTTCACAGTCCTAGAGCTTGTACTGGGTCAACATTTCATTCATTAACATTAGGCAGTTTTGATTTATATGCTGTTTAATGTTGATGATCGTTTTATTTTACATATGAATCTGCTTGTAAGAGACAGACCGTTCTTCTTCGCCTGTATTTTGATCAGATTCTGTACTCATTCAGGAGATGTGTAATAGCGCCCCCTACCGTATAACAGTGAAAACACGGAACAAATCTTGTCAATGACAAAAAACAAAACAAAACAAACAAAAAAAACCACTCGGTGCTCTTGACTGAATAACTTTAATAAGGGTTAATCTATATTTATACAGTGAAGATTATGAAGTGATATGGTCGTTATACGGTCGATTTTCGGTCGATAAACATCCTGACCCTAGTACACTATCCTTCAATTCTCGCTGATTTCAAAACACACACAATCTTTAATGCCAACTTCTCAGGAATGAACTGCAGCTTGCGGGCCTTTCGTGTAGTCCGTGGCGGTGGTGGCAGTGGTGTAGTCCTAAAAAGAAAAGTGGTTTATTATAGAGTGGTGCAGGTATGACATCAATTTGTAGGCCAAAACGCAGGAGTGAGTTAGCTTTTTTTGAATGGGGTTTAAATGGATGAAATAAGGTCTGTGGTGAACACAAACTCTTTATTCTATGACATAAAATACCTCAGTATTACCGGCCACTGGTGATTTTTTTGAAGCGGTTACGTGTCTTGAAAAAGGCAGTTGCTAACAAGAGACCCTTTTCACAGACTGTGATGACGTTTTAACGGTCATCAATATCGTAAATCCTGCAACGTTTTTTGTATTTTCATTAAAAAAAATTATATGTACATGTATAACACTAATACTTTGTATTTTATTACTTTTGCATCAAAATTACAAAAGACAAGTAACCGCTGCTGTTAGGGTGTTTCTAATACAGCGTCTATGGGAGTAATGGTAAGAATTTACATATTTCTCTCTTTTTACTGCCATTATCAGTGATCTCACTCTATTTTTTCCCTCTTTTTGAAAGTTGTGAAATTACTATTGTGGCATTTTTCTTTTGCTATTTGAGCAAATGGGGACACAAAAAATGTAATGTTTTCTCTCATTCACAGCTATAATATTTAACCCAACTATGACGACTTCTGCTCTGAGAAACCCGGAAATGTGAAAAGGGTCTAGTGGCTAATGAGACTACAGAGGCTGTCGAGGAGATTAAACGTCATCAGTCGAGCAACAGTGGTGTAGTTTGTTTATCGCCTACCTTTAGCCTTTTTACTTCTGAATGACTTAAACTGTAATTCATCGACTGGCCACTAGAGACAGGCTCCAGAAGGAGCAGAATCTCATTGAGTTCATGTTAAAATACCCAACTTTACAGCAGAAAAACACATGTTTACAGTCTGGTACAAATTGTGGTTTTGGTCTTTATTTTTAATTTTGCCCTTCATGACAACTGTGAGGGGGGTGATTTTTTTTTTATAACTCATCCATTTATATTATATTAAGACTTAAAGTTCTGCATAATTAAGGGCGTGGCCACTTCAGTGACAGGTGGATTGGCGCTATGGTCGAGCTAAGCGGGTGTGGTTTCAGCAACCAGGCACCTCCGCTCTATCCACGTCCCGCCTCTTTGCCCATTCTCAGATATCCAAGAGTGACGTTCGGAGACGTGCTGCCAAGATGGCGATGGCCGACTTTAGGCTTCATAAATGCTCTTCAGAAATAAAATATAAATTGATTTCATTTTATTTTAAAAAGAGAGTGCATGTAAACACTTAATGGACTAAAAACCGAAACTGGAAAGGACTTTATGGAACAAGCTCGAGCTGCAGTTGTTGTTAAATAAAATGTCATAAAATATGTTATTCTAAAATTCTTCTACCACTCATCGTCTGTGAAGTGGAGCAGGACAACATCCCACCAGTCCTTGTTTCAGACTCTCATCCACAGACTCTTTATTTTGGGCGCGAGATGGGGCACGAGATGGGGAGATTAAACGCACATCAACCTGATCACTTTATTTAACGTTCATGTAAACACTGTGGTCGGATTTATCAATCGGAATGAATTCATTCAGATTGAGGCCAAAAGTCTCATGTAAACGTTAGGGGTGTAACGATATTCAGACCGAACCGAAAAACCGCGATACATCACCCACGTTTCGAACCCCGATCCTCTCATGTCAAACCGAACGTGTCCCGTCCCCTTTTGCCCTGCTCCCAATACACGCAGCGCGTAGGGCACCAAGTGCTGAGGGGGCACCCCAAGAAGACCCATTGTTCTGAGTGAGTGCCTGAGAAAAACGCATTGTCCCGATTCAGTATCTGCGGTCAGATGATATGTTGTAATGTCTCTTTCACCTTAGAAAACCAAACTTTCATGTCCGGTTAGCCGTTATACTGCGCTTGTAGCACACATTTCACCTGCACGCGCAAACGTGGCAGCGCGCACTGTATATCACTTCATATATTAAGTGCAAGAGAAACTACGATCATGCAACGCAAGTCATGAAATAAAAGTAAAGTACCAATAAATCACGTAACAGGTACGCCGTGTGTCAGCTGGGAAGGATTTGCATGCATTCTGTGCTAATCGGGAACAGTCATATGGTGTAACAAGGTATCCACTGGAGGCAAGTTGTTGGACCCAAATGCAGCTTTTTTCCAAACAAAACATAAAACAAGGACTTGGCAAAAACAAACTATAAAGAGTTTTAATTAACAGAACTCACCGACAGCGGGTTACAACATTCAATACTTGACAAAGACACATGGCAAACATGAGGGCTTAAATACACACAGACTAATGACAAGACAAGTGACACCTGTGAACAGTGATGAGACAATGAACCAATGACAGGACAAGACACAAGATCACATGAGGGCATGGGAATCACATGACAATGCAACACATGACAAAACCAGGAAACTGAAAGGACAAGACAAACTAGAAACATGACAGTAAAACATAAGAACATGATAACCTTAAAACATGAACAGGGAACAATGAACATGAACCAACACCAAAACACCCTGTGACATATGGGTATTGTGTATTTGCCATGGTAACTGTTGTTTCCATAACCCCAAAATGCCACTGTATTTTCGCTTTGTTATTTTGTAAATAAATTATTTTCTAAATTAATTATAAATTATTTTGTAAATTTAAATTAGTGTGGTGGCTACTTTATTGTTACAAAAACTGCTATTTAATAGCTTTAACTTATAGGCCTATTTATTCATCATCAGTATTAGTCATATTCATACAATTTATGTGTTTATGTGGGCTAAAGTGGGACATTACTTGTGTGTGGTCATTAATTTTTGTGGAATAAATAAGCTTGTGTTTTTTATTAGTCTAGTCTACAGTGGAGGCATTTATTTCATTTTAGTATACTCAGGTATGCTGCTCTAAAGAAAACGTGAAGCCAATGTATAAAGTTAATAAAGATAAAGTTAATAAGTTAAATTATTGTTGTTGTTATTATTAGGTTAAAAGTGAAACTAGTGTTATTATTGCTGGTGCCCTGCCATGAACCCTGACCCACAGCAAACAGAACCGAACCGAACCGAACCGTGGCTCCAAAACCGTGATGTGGCATTGGTGTATCGTTACACCCCTAGTAAACGTAGCTACTGATCCCAAAATCTAACCCTGCAATTGCAATTTACGCAACAAAATTGTGTTTCTCTTCTAAACTTGATTTCTTTGCTTTCGATTAATTCATTCTCTAAAATGTGCAATCTACTAGATTTAATTATTTAAGGCGAATGTGAACCAATCAAGTAGCCTACTCAAACTATTTTTGCTGAAACTGTAATTCCCGACAAGCTTTGCTTGGGACTTAACGAGGAGAGTAAAAATCTTAAAGGTGAACTATGTAACTTTTCCGTACACTACAGGTTGCCTGTTCAAAACAAAGGCATAGTTTGATGAACGCAGAATCTTGGGACATGTGGTCTTCACCTCACAGCCGGTGGGAAAGAATCGGGAAAGGACTCGGGCTGAAATCATGGGCTGCGTCCGAAAACCTAGGCAGCTGACTCGTTGCCTCGCTGCCTTATCAGACAATGGCTTGTAAGGCAGCGTTTGTGCATGAAGGCACCTCACAAAACTAATTTCAGACAGACTTCTTAGGCAGTGTAACCGTTTAATGATTGTGGCGGAGGGGGCGTAGTTTTGCGAGGTCTGCAGTGGGAGAGAGAGGGCGGGACAGAGCGGTAAGTAAGTAGGTCAAGTGCAGATCACAAACACCTGTGTCTCATTGCAGTAATTGGCGTGGAGAGACCACATAAAAGCCGCTGCGGGACGAGAGAGAGGCTGAGAGAGACCGGACTGGGACTATGCACAACGTGCTGAACTGAGAGAGTGGAAACTGAGCCTGAGAGACAGTCGAACGAAACGAGTTTTGATTATCTGAGATAGAAACGCCACCGTGCGTGTTTTGTGTTGTACAAGTTCTGAGTATAAATAAAAGAAACAGTCCCAGTCACGCCGACCCCGTCTTCTTCCTTCCCACACCCACACCAGCTCCGGGACTCCTGCCGCAAGTGGCTGATGGCCGACGGAAGCGACGTCGAGGTCATCATCGATCGTGTGGTACTGGAGCAGTTCGTCGCGCGGCTTCCCAGAAAGACAGCGCAGTGGGTCCAGTGCCACCGCCAACTGGATGGCCTGGCTCAGCTGGTGGCGTGCCACGGGGTCGGCGAACCCCTTCCTTCTGCCTCTCTCTCTCTCTCTCTCTTGGCTCTCTCCGCCCTCTTCTCTCCCCACCCCCTCTGTCTCCAGGCCTGTCCCCTTCCCTAGGTTCCGCGGCGGCTCAGCACCCAGGCCGGCCCCGCGATGGAGGATGGGCGGAGCCAGTGACCAACCGGCACCTCCCCGGCGCCGATGGGAGGCGCTACACCGCCGGATCCCTACCACTCTTCCTCCACCCCTGCGCTCTCTCCACACCAATCTGCCAACCTACTTCCGGCCACTAGGGCAGCAGGAAGGTCTGGGCCGGCTTGTTGGCGCTGCGGGGATCCGGGCCATTTTATTGACCGCTGTCCAGTCATGGAGGTCAGGATGCTGGTCCGGGTTCCCGACGCTCCGCAAGCCGCCCCTGATCAAACTGGATTGTACCTAATACCCGTGAGTATCAAGGGGGGTACTTATCAGGCCTTGGTGGATTCCGGTTGCAACCAGACCTCTATCCAACAAAGCCTGATTCAGCCTAAGGCATTGGGTAACAGCCGTGTGGTTGATCACAGAGCGCGATGACTTTCCCCTGGAACAGTCCCAGGATGACACGCTTAAAAATGCGTTTAATCAGGTCCGTTCCATCGACGGCCAGTTCCTCCATCCTGATCAACCGCTCTCCTTTCCCTATTTTGCGATTATAAAAGATAGGTTGTATCGGGTGACCCAAGACGCCCAGTCAAAGCAGGATACAACCCAGTTGTTAATTCCTAAAAGCCGCCGGGAAATGCTTTTCCAGGCGGCTCATTCTAACCCGATGGCCGGGCATTTAGGTCACACAGCTACGTTAAACCGTCTCATGGCCCGGTTCTTCTGGCCGGGCATTCACGAGAATGTACGCAAGTGGTGTGCGTTGTGTCGTGAATGTCAGTTGGTGAATCCACCGGCCACCCCAAAAGCACCATTGTGCCCACTTCCTCTGATGCAGGTCCCCTTCGAGCGAATTGGTATGGACCTCATCGGGCCATTAGAACAGTCAGCACGGGGGCATCGCTTTGCATTAGTCCTGGTGGATTATGCAACGCGATACCCGGAAGCAGTTCCACTCCGCACTATTTCGGCGAAAAGTGTTGCGAGTGCACTGTTTTCATTAATCTCCCGGGTGGGAATTCCGAAAGAGATTCTCACCGATCAAGGCACGGCGTTCATGTCACGGACAATCCGAGAACTGTACGAATTATTGGGCATTAAATCGGTTCGCACCAGCGTCTATCACCCACAAACAGACGGTCCGGTGGAACGTTTTAATTGCACGTTGAAAACCATGATTCGGAAATTTGTTCACGAGGACCCCAAAAATTGGGATAAATGGCTAGAACCTCTCTTGTTTGCTGTTCGTGAGGTCCCGCAAGCCTCCACAGGGTTTTCCCCCTTCGAGCTTCTCTATGGACGCCAGCCTCGGGGGGTGCTGGATGTCCTTAGGGAGGCTTGGGAGGACGGACCATCCGCGAGTAAAAACGAAATTCAGTATGTCCTGGACCTGAGAACAAAACTCCACACTTTGGGACGGCTATCAATGGAGAATTTGTTACAGGCCCAGGACAGACAAAAACAGCTGTACAACAGAGGGGCTAGATTACGTCAATTTGCACAGGGAGATAAAGTTCTTGTCTTACTCCCTACCTCTAGCTCTAAGTTGCTCGCAAAGTGGCAAGGACCCTTCGAGGTCAAATGGCGAATTGGGGACCTCAACTATGAGGTTGTGCGATCAGATAGGGACGGGGCACGTCAAATGTACCACCTCAACCTATTAAAAAAGTGGTCAGATGGGGAGTCAGTGATGTTGGTGACGGTGGTGAGCGGAGAGGAGGTTCTCGGGCCAGAGGCGGTTCAAAAATCCCAATCTCTCGCTCTGGCCCCGGGCGGGGATCACCTCTCGCCGTCCCAGCTCACTGACGTAAAAATATTACAGGCGGAGTTTGCCGACATGTTTTCGCCCCTACCTGGTCGCACTGACCTCATTCAACACCACGTTGAGACCGAGCCGGGCATGGTGGTTCGCAGTCGGCCCTACCGTTTACCTGAACATAAGAAAAAAGTAGTTCAGACTGAATTAGAGGCCACGTTAGAGATGGGAGTAATAGAAGAGTCCAGCAGTGACTGGGCGAGCCCGATAGTTTTGGTTCCAAAGCCTGACGGCTCGATCCGGTTCTGTGTTGACTACCGTAAGGTAAACGCGGTGTCGAAATTTGATGCGTACCCAATGCCAAGGGTTGACGAACTGCTTGATCGGCTAGGGACCCGCTCGATTTTATTCGACACTGGACTTAACTAAGGGATATTTGCAGATCCCCTTGTCTCCAATGTCCAAAGAAAAAACCGCCTTTACCACGCCGTTTGGATTGCACCAATTTGTCACCCTTCCTTTTGGCTTGTTCGGCGCTCCCGCCACCTTCCAGCGTCTGATGGACAGAATTCTCCGGCCCCATGCTGCGTATGCCGCTGCCTACCTGGATGATATCATCATCTACAGCGCAGACTGGCAGCGGCATATGCAGCACTTGCGGGCTGTCCTGAAGTCGCTGAGAAGGGCGGGGCTCACGGCCAACCCAAAGAAGTGTGCGGTTGGGCGGGTGGAGGTAAGATATCTGGGCTTCCACTTGGGTCATGGACAGGTGCGTCCCCAAATTGATAAGACCGCGGCAGTTGCGACCTGTCCAAGACCTAAGACCAAAAAGGAGGTTAAACAGTTCCTGGGGCTAGCGGGATATTACAGAAGGTTTGTACCTAATTATTCGGACCTCGCTAGCCCGCTGAATGATCTGACTAAAAAGGAGGTTCCAGATACAGTTCAGTGGATGGAGCGGTGCCAGCAGGCCTTCACCCAGATAAAGGCTGCTCTGTGTGGTGGGCCGCTCTTTCAGGCTCCTAACTTTTCTCTCCCCTTTTCTCTGCAGACTGACGCCTCGGACAGAGGGCTGGGCGCAGTCCTGTCCCAGGAGGTGGAGGGTGAAGAGCGGCCGGTGCTGTACATTAGTCATAAGTCCTGAGTCGAGCGGTGGGGGTATGTGGCGTAGGGGGCGTGGTTTTGCGAGGTCTGCAGCGGGAGAGAGAGGGCGGGACCGAGCGGTAAGTAAGTAGGTCAAGTGCAGATCACAAACACCTGTGTCTCATTGCAGTAATTGGCGTGGAGAGACCGCATAAAATTCGCTGCGGGACGAGAGAGAGGCAGAGAGAGACCGGACTCGGACTGCACGACGTGCTGAACTGAGAGAGTGGAAACTGAGCCTGAGAGACAGTCGAACGAAACGAGTTTTGAGTATCTGAGATAGAAACGCCACCGTGAGTGTTTTGTGTTGTACAAGTTCTGAGTATAAATAAAAGAAACAATGATCTACAATGATCTACAGCAAAATAAAGAGAGCTTTGGACAGAACTAAACAAATATTTAATTACTACATTAGTAAATAATGTAACAAGTAGAAAATGTTGGTAAAAAAACGTACATTTACACACAAACTGACCAGCAAACGCAACTTTCGGACGCCATCTTTTTTTCTAGCTCAACTGTCTGAATGGAAAGCACAGGATTGTGGGATATCAAAGGCAGCGAAGGATACAAATATGCTGCCTTCAAAAAACGATCAGATGAAGGTTTCTCAGGAGACAGGAAGTGAAGCTAGCATTAGATTTGGACGTGCCTTGGTGCCTTCCTGCCTTGAAATGTGTCCTCCGAAGGCGTAGTATGAAGCAGAGCAGGACCGAGTGTTGTGGAGCTGAGCAAAGCCACTGGAGCGATTGTTAATAAGATGAACGCAACACACACCTCGCGAGCAGCGGGACTTTTATTATGACACAGTCACCGGCGCCATTTCCGCTTTTCCGGTCATGAGTATCTGTATATCACATTAGACACATCTGAGTGTGTTGAAAATGATGTTATGACGTTACTCTGTGTTCGCTCGCCGGCTGCTATGACATTTGTTCACACTGCAGTGAGAGTAAAGCATTTCTGCAGAATAAAACCGGAAACCGAGGGAAACACAGATAAGATGTCATCGACAGGCGACACCCTCACACGTCCCGGTTCCTTGGTTAAAATAGCAATATCTCACGATTTACAAATAGTTGGAAGCATTTGGGATATTGTAAGTACTCAACTGAGCAAAATATATAACACTGGCCTGGTTTTTGGATATTGTACTGAAAAAATGTTACATAGTGCACCTTTAAAGGACAACTCCGGTGAAAAATGAACCTAGGGGTAATTAACACATGGTTACCGAGTAGATCATTCTCTGGGATGCGTTTTCATGAAAATCGAATGTAAAGAGTTTTATCTCTAAAAACAGATTAGCTTATTACGCTAGTATATGGGGCACAGAATAAGTAAAATTAAATCGCTGGTTAATACCACTAACAAGGCTCAAAATAGCCTCACACTAATATAATGAGGGTCCCTACATGCAAACCGAAGCATTGAGAACTTTGTAAGTGTACAAACAGTTTAATAAGAAGATACTTTATAAAGACAGTACATTACGCGTATACAGACAGGAGCCATCTTGGAAAACAGTCTCGACAAGTCGAGCCACGAACGCTGTGCTAAGTGATGAACTGTGACTTGGAATCTCATTTGGGACACCTTCTTCCCTTGTAGTTAGTCAACCATATATTTTAATAAACAGATATAATTCATGCATTTCCATATAATTAGATTTCACAAACTTAATTCCTATCGACCAGCTCACTTAACACAGCGTTCGTGGCTCGACTTGTCGAGACTGTTTTCCAAGATGGCTCCTGTCTGTATACGCCACACTCAAGACAGCGATTTCCACTGGCGATGCGCCGAGTGAACGTGCACATTCAGTAGATAGCGCTCCTGGTACACAAGGTGGTGCTGCGGCACTTTACGCTTCTGACACTCGCTTGTCACACAGAAGAAGAAGAGAGACAGTATTTACGTGCTTGCCAAAACCACAGATATATTATGTCTATGGCCAAAACCATTCACACACTTTTTGCTAACTGGCAAGCAGCATTAGCAGCTCATCTTCTTTGTCTACTTACTACTTCTTCGTCGTATCAATGTGTGCTCGGCAAGACTGATTTTGTGCTTGAGCGCCACCAAGTCGTGTTTTACTGTCACTTCAGCAGCTCCAGCCACGTGAACAAAAGCGCTGATCTTATTGGTTGGCCAGTTTTTAACGCGCCGCGTCAAAATAAAAAAACTAACCCGAGGCGTTTTTTTTAAAATGACGCTTTTACGCCTGGTGTTTTGCACGTCGGTGTGCACACTCACATTGGCGCCCATTGTTTAGTCATGAGGCGTTAAACGTCGGCATTCAAACAGGCCTTTACTAGGAGAAGTTTTGGATGTGGCCAGATCTGCCAGGAAAAGGTAGAATGATAAAAGTGCTAATGCACCAATTACAATCGTGAGTTCACTCAGCATCATGGGACAGTTAAAGGGGAAGCTAACATAACAGTAGATTATGGACTTTCGAAGGAACAAAACAAGTGGGCATACGCAAATATTGATCATGGAAGTCGTAATAAGCAAACAGCCCTGGGTAAAAAGTAAGTAAACTGTGTAAATGTGCATATGGCCAGACTACACCACTGGGCCGGGGCTTATCATTTGAATTCATAATTGATTGACTGCCAAATTGAAATATTAAACTGAACGACAAAATTATATTATTAACCCGTTAATGGCAATTTCAGATAAGCATTTCTGTTCAGAACAGAATTGTTCCTGCTAAAAATGTGTTTATTTCTGGACTTTGTGTTTCGTTCCTTGAACCAGTTTAGAGCCCTGCTAACTTTAGAGGTGCTCCTCAGAAGATCTTTTGGGTCTGTATGCAAATGTATGCATTAACAGTTATATGTATTGTTTGTACATGAATGTAATCCACAGGAACCAGCTGTCTTACCTGTCCCAGTTCCAATTGTTTCTCCTGCGAAAGTCACGGATCTTGCCGGACACTTGTTGGAAGGCCTGCAGGAGGTTCTGGATCTGGAACATATGACTCAATTCACATTTGACCTGATCGTACATTTGTTTTTGTTTTTTTGTTTGGTTATTTTTCTCCAGCCGCCAGCGATCGCGGGCCATTGGGTCCACATACACATCTTCGACCATTGCATCGGCGAGGAACTGCACACGCTGACGCTTCTCCTGGACACTGTTTCTCTCATAATCGTTGTCAGATGTATCTGCCTTGAGGAATTCCACGAGTGCATTTCGGAGCTGCTTCACATACTCTCCAAACACATCGCTATTAAAATCCACATAGAACTCACCCGAACTACAGAGACAAACACACCAAAAGAAGATATAACAAGTAACTGAAACTAAACGTGAAAAATTTCTAATTATGTCAAATAATCTCAAAAGGAAATGAAACTGAAGCTGTTTGAGCACTGGTTCAGAATTAACAGTAAATGTACTAATACCCTGAGTCAAAAACATAACTTTTAGGACCTTATAATTTGCACCTGTTAAACTGACAAAACTGCAACAATTATTTCTTCAGTTTCCAAACCAATAAAAAGTGTCAATAAAAGAAAATCATGTCACACAGTGGAAAACATGCGCCTGTCACTTTATCATAGCAGTCCATGAATAATCATGAATTAATGATGAGTTAAAGGGCTAGTTCACCCAAAAATGAATATTCTATCATTAATTCCTCACCCTCATGTCGTACCAATAACCTGTAAGACCTTCGTTCATCTTCGGAACACAGATGAAGATATTTTTTGATGAAATCCGACAGCTTTCTGAACCTAGTGTTAATTTGTCAACAATTTTTGCAATCCAACGCTCTCCATTGACTTTGTATTGCGTGAGGCTGCCTCCTTGTCATTTCGGACTTATAACGAAAGACAGAACAATGTCTAAAAGCTGCTGTGTGACAAGGTGTACAGCAAACAAGCTAAAAAACACATAAATAAGTCTTTATAAGCTGTTGAAAATTAACTTTATAAGCTGTTGACCCCCAAAAAACGAGCATTTAAGGAGACAAAAGTGGATACAGGGAATAGGACGTGAAGCATCAGCAGGAAGAATGGGTACATTTTGGGATCCGGACACTCAGTATGCCTATGTGTGCAGTAAACATTTTGTCACTGTTAAGTCAAATATCCAAATGTCAGTTTTATATGTTATAGTATTTCTTATAGTATAAATACAGCGCTGTTTGGAATTGAGTCACTTGTCTGGTGCGTTGGAGAATGAACTCTGAGGATATGGAGCACGCTGCTGATAGTGGCAAACAAGAGCTTAAGCCCACGGCAAAGGCCTTGGTGGCTAAAATTGAAACCTTGCAAAAGGACCGCAAGAGTAAAGTGAAGAATGCGATTGCGTCAATGAAAGAGTTGATGAAATGTGATGACAACGTGTCTCAAGTGTGCTCAATGCTGAAAATGGTACAATTGCTGATGGCTGATGCATCCGTGCTACATAAAAGTGTACTGCCTTTACTACCTCCAGAGGAACAAACCAAACAAAATGAATGGTTTGACTCCATTTCTAAACATTACAATGGCTTTGTAGAAGATGTGAAACTATGGATGACAGAAACCGGGAAATCACTTTCTGATATTCATGAACCCAGGATTGTGGAAGTGGATGCAACAACTCAAGGGATTCGTCCATCTGATATTTCACCCTCTGTTGAAGTTGTGTCTACAACACATGATACTCAGCTCTCTAATGCACATCTACATGCTGCAATGGATTCTGGGGATGAAATTCAACCAATGGACAGTGTTTCAAATATAAGCAGTAAAAGTTCTACTAGAGTGACATGTCATGGATCTCGATTCAGTCGATCTTCCATTTCTTCCACTCGTCTGAAGGCTGAGGCAGATGTGTCTGCTTTATTGGCCTCTCAACAAATGCTGCAAAAGAAACACAAATTAGAGGAACAGGAGGAACAGTTGAGGCGGAGGAGGGAAAAACTCAACTTGGAAACCAAATTAACAGAATCAATGGCCAGGGTAAAGGTGTATCAAGGTAAAGGTGAATGCGGTAATAGAATTGTATCTAAGAATCTTCGTTCTGATGTGGAACCATTTGTTCCTTCGGCTAGTGCGCCAGTGGCATCAGAGTCCTTGCTTGCAACTTGAACATCACAAATTGGTAACGCACAAAGGATTTCAAGTTATTCTCAACCCCAGTTAGTCCAACAACAACCATCAACAAGATCCAAAATGAAACCTTTACAGTCTGCATTGCCTAACATGTCATCATTTAATAATCAGAATATTGGCTATGCTCCTGGATCAAGTTTTCAAAATGATGTGAGCCACCCAAGCATGCTTCAGCTCATTGGTAAGCAAAATGATATTGCTACTTTATTGGTTAAACAGAATAACTTGTCTTCACTTCCACCCAGAGAAATTCCGTACTTTGATGGAGATCCATTGCGCTTTCATGAGTTCATGCGCTCATTTGAGGAGGTGGTGGAAAAGAAAGCAGACAGCCCAGGGGATTGTCTGCACTTCCTAGAGCAATATACACGAGGACAGCCGAAAGAGCTTGTTAGAAGTTGCCAGCACATGAATCCTTCACAAGGTTACCCAAGGGCTAAGGCTTTGCTTAAGGAGAACTTTGGCAATGAGGTAAAAATAGCTGCCTCATATATGGAAAGGGCTCTTTCATGGAAAGTTATAAAATCTGAAGACGCTAAAGGCCTTTGCACACTGAGTCCGAAATTCGCATGCAAAATTTTCGCACGTCAAAAAATAAATTCGACCTCACGTTATGAAAATCACGCTTGCACAACACCTCCGAAACTTTCGTCCGTCAAAAAAAAAATCGGAACAGGTTCGATTTTCTGCGTTTTTCGCATCCGTTTTTCCATCTACAGCTGATGCCCAACCTAAAACTGCTGGCAGTGCTGGTGAATGAATCGCCAGTGCTCAGATACCTACAATTATATATACAAATATTATTGTATCAAAAATACTACAATATCACAGCTATAATTATAGCACACCAACTCCCTGAAAACCGTGTGTGTGTGTGTGTGTGTGTGTACGCGTGCGCGCGGATCCTAGACACTGTCTGCCAGTCTCTGTTCAGGATTGGTAATTGGTGGTCTTCTTTTTAATATGTGGCTCCAGTATCGCTAGCAAAGCATCAAACAGAGCCACTGACATTCAACTTTGAATCGGTCTGGATAATCCCGCAGCTCCTTGATAAGGAGGTGGAAGACGGCATTTTGTGTTGTTTTGCGTTTTTTTTCCGTAACGCATTCATTAATACGCATCGGACTCAGTGTGCAAGGTCTCTGTGTGTGACGAATTTTTCGGATCACGAATACGAAAAAACGCATGCGAAAATTTCGGACTCAGTGTGCAAAGGCCTTAAGGCTTTACAAGAGTATGGTCTTTTCCTAAGGAGCTGTTGTAATGCTATGCAAAACATTCACTATATGCATGAGCTGAACCTCACTACTAACATGCAAGTTATCCTCTCAAAGCTTCCTTATAAACTTAAAGACAAATGGAGAGTCGTTGCATATGAGTTAAAGGAACGACGCCATAATCAGTCCACCTTTCCTGATATTGTGGACTTCATTGAGAGACAAGTAAAAATTCTCTCTGATCCGGTGTTTGGGAATATTCAGGATGCATCACCTGCTGGAGGTAGGAAGATGAATACCAGAATAATTCCGCCAAAAGCCAGAAGCAGCATTGCTACTACTATCACCGCTATGCCGGAAATAAAAGAACACAGTAAGATATCAACCAACAGAATCTGCCTCTTCTGTGGTGGTGAGCACCCGCTGGATGTTTGTAATCAACTTACCAGAAAAGGTCACAGAGAAAAGATGAATTTCTTGATGACGAGAGGAATTTGCTTTGGTTGCTTGCATACAGGACACATCAGCAGGGACTGTGTAACGAGGTATGTAGGTTCGGGGAAGAAGGAGGCGGGAACCGGCGAACAATACAACAATAAACTTTAATCAAATGAACAAACAAAATGAAAGTAAAAGCGGCAGCCCCTCACGGACGACTGCCGCACACATACATAAACAAAACGTAAACAAAATACAAATCATAGTCCAGGCCTGGTCCTCTCTCGTCCTTCACTGTCGTCGCTCCTCCTTTATACTCCCGTCACTCCTCCGTGAGACACGAGGCCAATGCGGCACGCAGCTGGCGCTCATCATCATAATAATGACCGCGGCCTTGTCCCGCTCTCACGGTCCCTCAGCCTCGCTGCTCGCCACAGACTGTAAAAGGAGAAGTATATGTAGCATATGTGGTCTTAAACACCCAAGTCTTCTTCACATTTATCCTCATGAGAAGGAAGACACTTCAAACAAGAAGAAAGTCGAATTCAAGCCAGCTGTAGACAGTGCCATGGTCTCTCTTCAAACCAGTGGTCTTACTGGGACTGGTAAAGACACCTGTGCTTTATCTATCGTTCCAGTGTGTGTCAAATCAAAGAATGGAAACAGTGTGGTGATGATGTACGCTTTTCTTGATTAAGGAAGTTCTGCCTCTTTCTGTACGGAAAGTTTGATGAACAAACTCAACCTCCCTGGGAAGCGAGTTAATATTCTTCTCAGAACAATGAGTCAAGACAAATCAGTTGCTAGTTATGTTCTGAAAGACCTGGAGGTTTCTGGGGTGAATCAAAAATATTACTGTGCGTTGCCTGAAGTTTACACACAAAGGATGCCTGTGACCACAGCAAACATTGCCTCACATAAAGATCTTGAATGTTGGCCTCATTTGAGTCATATCTGCTTACCTGCGATTAATGCAGGTATTGAGCTTTTGATTGGAGCTAATGTTCCAGTAGCATTGGAGCCTTGGGAGATTATACGTAGTCAGGGTAACGGCCCGTTTGCTATAAGAACTATGTTTGGATGGACTGTTAACGGACCACTGAAAGGTGTGGGCTTGAATAGAGATGATGCTGCTGCCCAACTTCCTGTGACTGTAAATAGGATTACAGTAAAGAGTTGTGGAAGCAACAGTTTAAGGCTGATTTTCCAGAGACTGTTCATGAAGAGTTGACAGGAATGTCGAAGGAGGATACGCAGTTTCTGGATTTGGTGTCCCATTCAGCAAGACTGAAAAATGGTCACTATTACATCGGTCTACCATTCAGAAATCTGAAGTGGTCATGCCAGTGAACAGGAGAATTGCAGAACAACGGGCTTTAACTCTTCAAAAAAGGTTTAAAGTGAATTCTTACTTTCATGCAGATTACACCACCTTTATGGAGGACGTCATCCATAAGGGTTATGCAGAAAGGGTACCTGTGGCCGAACTGGAGAGATGTGATGGACGTTTGTGGTATATACCCCATCATGGTGTATACCATGCCAAAAAACACAAGATCAGGGTTGTGTTCGATTGTGGAGCTTCTTATCAGGGTACATAACTGAATAGTAAGCTTCTGCAAGGTCCCGATTTAACCAGTGCATTAGTGAGTGTGCTTGTACGATTTAGACTGGAATCTGTTGCCCTGATGGCCGACATCGAATCCATGTTCCATCAAATACGAGTTCACCCAGAAGACTGCGATCTCTTGAGATTCCTGTGGTGGCCAGAAGGTAATGTGAATGGTAGTCTGGAGGAATATAGAATGGTGGTTCATTTATTTGGAGCTACATCATCACCAAGTTGCTGAAGTTTTGCATTGAGGAAATGTGCAATGGATCAAAAGGATCTATTTGACTCCAAGACACTGGATGTTGTTCTTAATAACTTCTATGTGGATGACTGTCTTGTATCTGTACCTTCTGAATTAGATGCTGTGAATTTATGTGTGCCAAAGGAGGATTTCATCTAACAAAATGGATGAGTAATAGCCGTGCTGTATTGGGTGCTATACCTGAAAAGGATAGAGAGAAGAAGGTAAAGGACCTGGACTTGGATCATGACACTTTGCCACAGGCGAGGAATTCTCTCAGTGGTCAGCTCCATCTATGACCCTCTGGGGTTCTTATCACCTGTAATTTTGTTGGCCAAGAGGATACTGCAAGATCTGTGCAGAGAGGGAATAGGATGGGACAATGTTATTCCTCCAGTGTATGTTCAACGTTGGATGAACTGGCTGGATGATCTGCATCGCTTGGAGAGTTTTAAGGTCAGAAGATGTTTGAAGCCTGATGGATTTGGAGAAGTTACATCTGCTGAAATGCACCACTTTTCAGATGCAAGCGAGCAAGGATATGGTGTGGTATCCTATCTGCTGCTTCGTAATGACCAACAACTGGCCTATTCTACTCTTCTGGTAAGTAAGGCTAGAGTTACACCATTAAGACCCATTACAATCCCTCGCCTGGAACTTACAGCTGCCACGCTTGCTAGTCGTATCGACCAGATATGGACAAAAGAACTGAAGATGCCCTTTCAGGATTTAGTTTTTTGGACGGATAGCACTTCAGTACTCAAATATCTTAGACCTCAAGATTTAAGTGCTTTGTGGCTAATAGAGTATCCGAAATTTTGAAGGTTTCTGATGTAGCACAGTGGAGGTACGTTAATTCATCAAGCAATCCAGCAGATCTGGCGTCTAGAGGAGCAAATGTGGATTCTTTCTTGAAGAGTGAGATGTGGATTTCTGGTCCCCCATTTCTTGTTCGACCAAAAGAAGAGTGGCCAATGGATCCCACCGATAGGGATGTAATACCGTCTCATGATCCTGAGATCAAACGGAGTGCTCTGGTAAACACGGTAGAAGTCAAAGAAGAATCTGACTCTATATCATGCCTCCTCAATTACTTCTCTTCTTGGATTCGACTAAAGAAAGCCGTAGCATGGATCCTTCGTCTGAGAAAAATCTTGATGGACCTTAGCAAGGAAAGGAAACGACTGCAGACTGCTCTTGTTTTCTCTGGTGCAGATCCATATAAACAAGGGATGACTATTATTATGGAAATGCAGAATTTCAAATCTACTGTGTGTAAGGACTTGCTTTCTTTGGGAGAACTAGAGAATGCTGAAATGGAAATCATCCGACTTTCTCAAAGGAAGAGATTTCCTGAGGAACTGATCAGTCTACGAAAGGATGGAGTAGTCAAGCGAAACAGTCCTCTCTATAGTCTTAATCCAATACTTCAGTCTGATATCGTCAGGGTTGGAGGACGCCTTGATAAAGCATTGATTCCTGAAGACTCTAAGCACCCAATCATATTGGCTAAAGACTTGCACATCTTTAGTTTGATTCTGCGTCAAATTCATGAAGAAGTGGGACATGGTGGGCGGAACTACATGTTGGCTACCCTTCGACAGCGATATTGGATCCCTGGAGCGAGCGTAGCCATAAGAAGAGTTTTGTCAAAATGTGTAGTGTGCAGAAGGTTCAATGGAATTGCAGGTCATCAACAGATGGCCGATCTGCCTCTAGATCGAGTTTCACCGGACAAACCACCCTTTACTCATGTCGGAGTGGATTGTTTCGGCCCTTTTGAGGTAAAACGAGGAAGAACCATCCTAAAGCGCTACGGAGTCATCTTCACCTGCTTGGCCATTAGAGCTGTTCATATTGAAATGATTGCATCACTGGACACAGACTCATTCATTCATGCACTGAGACGTTTTATTGCTCGACGAGGACAAGTGGCTGAAATTCGTTCAGATAATGGAACGAACTTTGTCGGGGCTGACCTTGAGTTACAAGAGGCGATCCAAAATTGGAACCACAGTCAGATCAATAGTGTTCTTCTTCAAAAGAATATAAAAAGGATCAAAGCAAGAAATGCAAGAAGTGCAGCACAGGGTGTAAAATCTCGGTGCTCTTTGGTTGTATGGGATAATTAAGTTCAGAAACAAAGGTAGTCCAAGGCATATACCTTTGGCAGGTATATACACACCCTGACGAAGGCATGTAAAGCCGCAACGCATAGGTGTACCTGTCACCAATTTTAATTGTTTAAGCCATGAAAAAATAAAGGCTTTTTTCAACTTTTTCAACACACCCATCGAGTGCCTTGGACTACCTTTGTTTCTGAATATAAAATGGACTTTCAATCCTCCTACTGGCTCACACCATGGAGGGATTTGGGAAAGGCTCATCAGATCAATAAAGAAGGTACTGAATTCCATTCTTCGAGGGCAAAGTTTGGATGAAGAAGGTCTTCATACATTTTTGTGTGAAGCAGAATCCATACTTAAAGGGTAACTAAACCCCTGCTCAGAGCTTAACTCCACCCACAGGCACATTTTGAAAAATGCTGGAAAAGTGGGCAGAGCCCAGCGGAGACAGAGGGGACGAACCGAGGGCGGGGCTGACCGGAGGGCGTGCACCTGAGACCCGCAGTGACGGATTGATTGATAGCTGTCAGACTCGCGAGTCGCAGAGATGGAGAATGACTGGAGTGACGCCAGCTTTGCAACAGAGCGGTCATTTCTCCTACCTTCACCTGAATTGGAGGAGGGTGAATTGTCTGTAGACACAGACCCAGAGCCTTATCAATGCGAGCCGCTGGCTCAAACTGCGTTAACTCCCGATGCCGACGATGCTAGTGAAGCAGCAGCGCAAGAGAACTGACCTAATCTATGAACAGTCAAATCATTATACTGAATGCCACTAAAAATAGATCAGATATCTGATATACATACGATTTTCATTCAAATGAACTGAATCAATAAGCAGCGCAGGACCAATAAGTTCAGACCTAAAAGCCAGATTTCCTCAAATAAGTTAGACTATACGCCAGCACGTTACCGCGGCAACCACTTGCGTGTCAGGGTTTGAAAGCGCGTCTCATGTATGAAACTTATCTGTACACATGACGGGCGGCAATAATATCGCAAGAAAAGCCTGACATCCTGACATCAAATGACATCATCATTTGATCCTAATGATTTGGAAGCTTTAACACAGAATCATCATCTTCTCCTTCTGAAAACAAAGCTTACTTTACCACCTGGATTGTTTGAGAAGGAAGATTTGTTTGCCTGTCGACGATGGCGTCAAATTCAATATTTGGCTAACTTATTTTGGAAAAGATGGATTGGTGAATATCTACCCCTACTACAGGATCGCCAAAAGTGGATGGTAAAGACACGTAATCTTCAGCTGGGAGATGTCGTACTGGTAGTGGACGATAACGCACCTAGAAGTTCCTGGATCATGGGCAAGATTATTCACACGATAAAGGACAAAAAGGGATTCACACGACAAGTGAAAATCAAGACTATGAGTACCTGCTTGACCAGACCAATTACAAAATTATGTCGTATTCTTGAAGCTGAGGAATCTAAAGACTAACTATGAATGAGCTCTCAACTGACCCTTCTGACATGACTTTTGACTTGGACTTGATTGCATTATTGACGACTGACTTTACTGACTTAGACTAGACTTGAACATTAACTTTTACTCAGCTACAAGGATGAACTAAAGGAACATTTGAGTTTTTTGGACATTCACACACACACACACACACACACACACACACACACACACACACACACACACACACACACACACACACACACACACACACACACACACACACACACACACACACACATTTTAACATTTCCTTAAGTGTTTTGTAAAAAGAAAAAAGAAAAAAAAAGTTACAAAAATAATTTATGTAATGTGCATGTTTATATTGTCTGTATTTTGACTGTGTTGGTGATTATTACAGTTTTTATTGTGTAATAATCAGGGGCTGGAATGTAAGTGCAGAAAATGTTTGTCTTTTATTTTGTATTTTGAGTAGGTGTTTCCGGGTAGTTGGTCACGTGTGTAGGTGGGTATTTACCTGAGAGTGTTTCCTGCTTTTGGTTAGACCGTGTAGAGAGGGGGTGAGTGGGGAGGAATGCTCACTTTTGTTGACCGTTTGTAACGTTTACTATTCACTTACATCATGACAATAAAACGTTCCTGTTACATGTTTTAAAAGGCATGTAAACGCGTCACAAATCTTTCCTGCTGCTTAGCCTCTCAGCGGCTGTAGGTTGCCGCTTCAGCTTTGATTGGGGTATTTAAATTATTGAATTCTGGCAACCGCAAGCATGAAAGCTTGACAGTCCTTTTTTTTAAGAGTGATTTTGGACAATTTTTTTATTTTTTAAACTACATTTTAGTCTCAACAACGATATCACATGATGATATAGTCACATTTATCTTTTAAGGACGTTTGTGTCATCTCGTCTTTGTCTCGTCTCATGGAAAAAAGGTTGTCAACGAACATTTTCCGTCATATTTTCATTAATGAAGTTAACACTATCTGAACCATACATAGACAGCAACACAATAACCACTTTCAAGGTCCAGAAAGGTAGTAAAGTGATCATTAAAACAGTCCATGTGACTCCAGTGGTTCAACCTTAATGTTATGAAGCGATGAGAATACTTTTTGTGAGCAAAAAAACCCAAACAAAAATAATAACTTTATTTAACAATGTCTTCCCCGTTGCACTCTTCTGTTGGTGTTGCTGGGCTATTCCACATGATTCTATGTCAGAACAGCGACTAGCTATTGAATATAACTTCCGGTTGAAGGGGTACGCTGGCACGCGTGGCTGCCGCTCCGTTCTCCGGACTATTGTTTTATATTATTTTTAGTGCAACTAATTGCATTTTTAAATGTGCAACGACGAGTTATAATTGGATTGCATTTCCCTCTTTGCGGTGATGTCGAATCATGTTTTATCTGTTGGATTACTGCTTTTATCTCGGGCGTTGTTGGGACTGTGTATCTTAGGAGTGATTCAGGACGTGTACTGCAGAACAGGAGTAGCATCTGCCTGCACAACTGGAGGCTGCATTTTCAGGAACGCAGTCCTAGGACCGCATTTCTAGGACCCTAGATTTTTATTGACAACGCCACCTAGCGAATTAGAGGATAAGCAAAGATGGATGACGATCAGATTGTGAGTATCACATGTGAATCAGTTTTTATTTTAACATCAAAAACAATCGTGATGCATTTCATTGGACAGTTAACATAGCCGAAGTGATCGTGATTTGCTAAATAGTCTTGAATGCATATCATATGTAGGCTATATTAGATAGTGCTGTAAAAGAATTGTTAGCACATTCGTTTAACTAAACTTGCATGCAAGCTTGTGTTGACTTAGTGACAGAACAATTGTGTCTTAAGACAACTGTATTACGTTCCTTGTGAAAGCTTGTTACTTGTTGTTTTTTTCTTCATTTTAATTAAGTTAAAATAATTGTAATGTTTTAGCTGTCACGTGCTCACAGTCAGCCTGTTTAACGTTACCACACAATACATGACATGTTATGAATACGTCTCTTCATTTTGGCATGGTTTTATAATGTTGATTGAGACCTATGATGTTTTTATAGTCAGGCATAACAGAGGCCATCATAATAATTGACTGTCAAAACACCACGTGTTAGATTGTGTCATGTATTGTGTACTGTAGCTACTCTTTATGAAGTGCTTTCAAGGAGGACACAGCTCAGGGCAGGCAGAAGTATGACAAAAGATTAATTAATTGGTCAAGTCCTAGACTTCGCCCTATTTTATGTCTATTTATTTATATAAAATGAACTTGTTGAAAAGAGGGGACAGCATCCAGTTGGTAGGTAGTGCTGCTGCAATGTGTGTTTTAAATATTTAAAGTACAGGAAAGTCATATTATTGTAGAAATAACATGTTATTTCTATTCAGATTTCTTGCATCTCTCTCTCTTTTTTTTCTTGTTTCAGATACACTTTATTGACATGAATGTTTCAAGAACCTGTTCACCCAAATCTTTGAACAGTATGCAATAACAGTAATATGAACATTATTTGGTATGAAGATTGCTATAATTTTGTATTGTATATAATGTGTGTGCTCTGTGGTGACTAAGATTTGAAAAATTTAAATTTAAAATTAGAGAGTTGAACAAGTTCAACTCAATGTTCCTTATTTCATTAACTTCTCTATCTTTCTCTCTCTTAGGAGTCAGTGCAGACGTTGTCCATGAAGTTCTTCCTATGTGGTTCACGTCATGAACAGATTTGTTTTTGTGTGTGTTCAAATTGAACTGTTGCACTATATTTTATAAAATATACACAATCTTCAATCTACCCCCAGAGTCATCCTTGTGTTTTCCCTCTGTACTTGAAAATGTGATTGACTGAAAAGGCGATACCATTCCTTGTTTATTTTACTTGATGAGTTATTAAAATATGCAACTTGGACCCAATAATTACTCAACATTCCTAGAAACCAGATTTAATTGCAATAAAGAAAGCAGTATTTGGGTGCAATAAACCTTTAAAAACCTCTAAAAAAAATGGGTTAAAATACTGCCTTGGTGGCACTTGTTTCGGATTTCCAAACTAGGGTCCTGGAAATGCATTCCTAGGATTGCGGTTCTCCGATTCGGTAGGTGGCACTGTCACAAAAAAATAGGGTCCTAGAAATGCGGTCCTAGAAATGCGGTCCTGAAAGTGCAGCCGCCGCTATTGCAGACGGATAATGTTGCAGAACAGCGGTTGTCGGCGTGAATTTCGTCAGCGTGGATTCTACTGGCATGGCCCTTAGGTACACTGCACGCCAGCTGTTGAATTTTAAATGGAACTTTGTGTTGGGGAATGACACGCATATGCGCTGTGATGCACCGGGAATACTACGACCAAAGCGATCATAGATCATCATGAAGTAGGTCTAACATCCTTTTGACATCTACAAACTATGTCACTCATCCGACATTTCTGCGTAAACCACGAAAGATAATACGGAAACCTACTGGTGTTAATTTAAATAACCTGATTGCAGTACGATGAAATGAGACCTCGTCAGACTCACCGGCTTCTACGAGTCTGCTGAAATCGATGCTTATAAACGTACGTTCTATTAATAACAAGGCTTCGTTTTTGGCAGATATAATTACAGACCACAACCTGGATATTATATGCTTAACAGAAACCTGGCATAAGGAATCAGATGGCCTTCTGTTTAATGAACTGACCCCTAACGGCTATGGATTAAGTGACTCCCCGCGATCCTCTGGCAGAGGTGGTGGCATCATTGTGCTGTATAAACATCCACAAAACCTGTGTCTGGTGGCTGTTCCTCAGTTTCAGTCTTTTGAAAGTCTTGTTCTGAGTATTTGTGCACCGATATCTACTGTTATAGCAACTATCTACAGGCCTCCAAAGAGAAATAAGGATTTTACAACAGATTTTGCTGATATGCTATCTGTGTTGGGCCTTAAATTTGAGCGAGTTCTAATTGTGGGGGATTTTAACATTCACATGGACAATATAGACTGTTCAACCACAAGAGACTTTGCATCTTTATTGGAGTGCTTCGAACTACATCAACTTGTGGATTCTCCCACTCACAATAAAAATGTGTGGGCCACATTTTAGATCTTGTCATCTTAAATGGATCGTTTGTTTCTCACCTGTGTACCACAGAGTTAACTCTGTCTGACCATTGGGCGATCTTCTTCAATATGGACTGTCCTGTTACAAACAAAATTGTTCCACGCACTATAAGCTATCGGAAATGGAGATCAATTGAGCCCCTCGAGTTTTCTGATTATATTAATTCTTCATCTGATTGTGGTCTACTATCTGAGGAGTTGAATGACAAAGTAAATGGCTTGTACTCGATTTTATCTACTGGTTTGGACAGATTTGCTCCTTTAAAGTCTCGATCTGTCTCATTTGTACGAAATGCACTCTGGTTCACTGAAGAACTACGAACTAAGAACTACGATCCTACAAGGCTAATTTCCGTAAAATTGAGCATAGATGGCGTATGTCTGGCTTAAAGGGTAACTTCAGTGATTTAGCATTAAGCTTTGTATTTAAACTGGGTCATTTATGCAGTAGAAATGTGAAATTATTTTTGAATTTGGTGCCTTCTAGACTGAGAAAAGACAGAAAATGTATTTTTGTCTCATGTGGATGAAAGACAACAACTCCCAGAATGCACTTGCTTCGCTGCCCTACGAGGCCACTCCGTACACCGTTGTTTTGATCTTCATAGAAATACAATCATTTCATTCAGTTAGAGAATAAACACTACAATTAAAAACTGAACGTGTCTTTTCAATAAAGTGTGAGTGAGCCGAACGAAAGTCACGTCACAGACACAGCAGGAGCCAGATTTCATTCCTCACGAAGAGCTGAGCAGAGCTGAGGTAACGTTAAGCGCCAGTCTGGCACGTTTTTAGATCGCATATTGAAGCTAAACTATCACAGGAATTCATTGAAAAGTTGAAACACTCACTTTGCTCTGCATCGCTCCGTTATGAATGTCCGTGTGGCCGTCTGTGTCTCACATTCTGTGTGTGAGATCTCTCCCCTGTGGGCGGGTTGATAAAATGCGGAACAGCTCCATTTAGTGGCTGTAGTCTTTGCCTCTGGCCAAATTTTTTTTTCAGAAATAAAATGCATAATTCTCTCGTCTCAGGGGCATATGAGGGGGGAAAGTACCATAATTTGAATATACTACCGGGTTTCTACTGATACAAAGCCTAATGCTAAATCACTGAAGTGACCCTTTAACTGTCCACCATCAGGCCTGGAAAGACAGTCTGGTTGAGTATAAGGGACAAATTGTATCTGCTAGGTCAGACTCAGGCACGTGCAGAGGGGGGGGCTTTGGGTGCTCGAGCCCCTGCCCTTTTTCAAAATGAATCAAAAGTGCCCCTCTCAGACAAATATCAATGATAATATCGTGGTCAATAAAACTAAATAAATGTGATTATTATAACATGACAATGTATACAATAGTAACGAACGGCTCAAAAGTCGGACAATTTCTGTTGAGGCGTTGCCATAACGCGTTGCTATGGGTTGCGTTGCGTGCGTTTTGATTGACAGCTGATTTTCCACTGTTCGGAAACAGCTCTCGAGCCAAATATGGTCCTTTCATAGAGTGTGTGGCCTCGCGGGAAAAAAGTAAACCAATATTTTTTTTTTTCATCCATAATCAGAGCTAATGTGTTGATTTAATTACAAATCTATATATTAGCTATATATTTTAAAGTATTACACAATTCACCAATGCCCGTTTGTCATGTATATACACCAACCAATCGTTATCTGGCAAAGCAAGTTCAATTTCCATTGGGCGATGTGAAGTGGAGCGATAATTTTCTGTTCTTATTCATAAATCGGTTGAAAATTACATGGACAGACGAACTAACGTTTGTGGAACAATTTCCTGCGGTTTGTCTCATTTTATAAATTGCATCACTGACAAAATGGATTTTAACTGACAACAAACAAATCCCTGCACAAAACCATTCAGCAGCAAAAGTCGCATTAATGGTAAGTAGTGTTAAATTCACTTGTATTTATGTAGCCTATATTGATACACCGTTTACTATTTCATGAAACTATCAAAGTTAACAAAACCCAAGTGCCACCGGCACCTACAGGCCTATTAAGCTAAGTGTAGGCTGGCCAAATGGTTACATGAAAGGACTTATTACCATTTTTTAATATTATGCAGCATTATGAAAGAAGTCTCTTATGTTCATCAAGCCTGCATTTATTTAATAAAAAACAGCAATATTGCGAAATATATTAAAATAATGGTTTTCTATTTTAAAATAATTTAGAAATATAATTTATTCCTGTGATCACAGCTGTATTTTCAGCATCATTACTCCACTCTTCAGTGTCACATGATCATTCAGAAATCATTCTAATATGAGGATTTAATGTCAATGATGGAAACTGTGATACTATTTTCAAGATTCTTTGATTAATAAAAAGTTAAAAAGAACATAATGTAATAATATTTCACAATATTAGGCTACTGTTTTTTCTGTATTTTTGATTAAATAAATGCAGGCTTGAAATGCAGCATAAGGATATATATATATATAAATAATGTGTATTGGATTAGATTAAACTTTATTGTCATTACACAAGTACAGGTACAAGGCAACGAAATGCAGTAAGAGGCTGGTTCGCCTGAACAGGGTATATATATATATATATATATATATATATATATATATATATATATATATATATATATATATATATATATATATATATATATATATATATATATATATATATATATATTATATTATATCATATTTACATATTGCCCCTTTTTTACATTTGAGCCCCTGCCCCTGACGAACTCTCTGCACGGCCCTGGTCAGACTATTTCTCACAAATGATAACAAGTCAGCAAAACAACCCAAAGCAACTTTTTCTATCGATAAACAAACTCCTAAATAGGAATAATATGTCCAATGTGCCAGCTTCAGCTCATCTATGCAACAGGTTTTTACGGTTCTTCAACAGCAAGATTGAGGACATACGTAATCATATTGCCACTGTAAGTGTTATCTGTCAACACATCGAATGGTTATGTATTTACTGGTGTTCCACTTTCCTACTTTGGACTCACAGTCTCTGTGCAACATTGTCTCAAGTATGAAAGCAACCACTTCTGTTGTTGACCCCATACCAACCAGTTTGTTTAAGTCATGTTTTGAATCTCTCTGTCCTGCTGTACTGAGTATAGTCAATGATTCTCTGAGTACTGGTGTGGTACCAGCTGCACTTAAAATTGCTGCTGTTAAGCCTGTACCAAAGACAAATAACGCTTATTTTGAGAACCTTAAAAATTTTCGACCCATCTCTAACCTTCCTTTTCTTTCTAAAATCTTAGAACAAGTTGTGGCTTCTCAATTAAGAGCTCACCTGACTGTTAACGGACTATTTGAGCCCCTTCAGTCTGGTTTCTGTAAGTTGCACAGTGCTGAAACAGCACTGGTAAGGGTTTTAAATGATTTGTTAATTGCCTCAGATTCTGGTTATATATCTATATTGATTCTACTTGATCTCAGTGCTGGATTCGACACCATTGATCATTGTACTTTACTCTCACGTCTTGAGTATGTTTTTGGTGTTTCTGAGATTGCTTTGAACTGGTTTAAGTCTTATTTCTCTGACCGTAAACAATTTGTTGTATTGGGGGGTTCGAGATCTGAAGTCGGAGTTGTGAAATCGGGTGTTCCTCAAGGATCATTACTTCGTCCATTACTGTTTAGTCTGTATATATTTCCCCTTGGTCAGCTTTTAAGGTCGCATGGTCTTAACTTTAATTTTTATGCTGATGATACACAGATATATGTACATTCAAAATCAGATGTAAATGTTGATATGTCTACTCTGTCTCAAAGTATCTCCGAGGTAAAGAAGTGGATGTCTGAGAACTTTCTCTGCCTAAACAGTGATAAGACCGAAGTCATGCTGATTGGTTCACCACATCAGTTACGTAGAATGGAGCCGCTATCCTTACAGGTGGATGACTCCAATGTACAAAGACAAATAAAAAAATCTGGGGGTGATACTTGATCCAAACCTAACGTTCGACTTACAGGTTAGAAACACTATTAAAGTATCTTTCTTACACCTCAGAAATATTGCTAGATTGCGCCCAATGTTAACTTTTACTGTGACAGAAAAGCTAATTAACACATTTGTCTTTTCTCGCATTGATTATTGTAACTCCTTGTTGGCTGGAATTTCAAAGACTAATCTCAAAAAATTACAGTTGGTACAAAATTCCGCTGCACGGATCTTAACTGGAACCAGTGCAAGAGAGCATATTACACCTGTTCTTAAATCACTGCACTAGTTGCCAGTTAAATTCCGTATTGATTTTAAAGTTTTACTACTGACCTACATAGCATTAAATCATTTGGCACCACGATATTTGACTGACCTTTTGACACCATACACCTCAGTTCGAAATCTTAGATCCATCAATGCTGGTCTTTTATCTGTCCCTGTAACTCGCCTAAAATCTATGGAAGATAGGGCTTTTTCAAATCTTGCACCTAAACTCTGGAATTCCTTGCCTGTAGAGATACGAAATGCAAATTCCTTGCACATTTTTAAATCCAGTTTAAAATCATTCTTTTTTAGGGAAGCTTTTATGTAATTTCATTTTGTTAAGGTTTTTTAAAAAAAATTTTTTATATATATATATATATATATATATATATATATATATATATATATATATATATATATATATATATATATACATATTGTTATATTCTGTTGTGATTTTATGTTCTTATGGACAGCGCTTTGAGAAGTAGGCGCTATATAAAATCATAATAAAAAAATAAATAAAGTTATTATTATTATTGGCCGAGCACCATACCATGATCACATGCATGCGTTGTGGTGCTTATGTGAATCCTGTAGGAGCGTGACACGGGACAGAAGAGATTGTTAAATAAAGTCGTTCCCTTTCGTTCAGTCACTACGACGTAACGTTAGTGACTAACGAATGGGGGTTTCGCTTAGAAGCCTATCAACTTCGAGTTTAGAGAAAACGCCCAATGGCGTGCCAATGCCATGGGGCATGCGGAATTTGCATACGTAACTCCGCCTCACCGCGTGAGTATATAAGGAAGTACGAGGCAATATCGCATTATGTTTCTGCTTTCGGAGCCAAGAGTACCTACCTCTTCACTCCTACAGCCTTCTGAGACTCTGTCAGCTTCTTCGAGACGAGCAGCTTTCCAGTCGGTGTTGGTGTGACGGCGCGTTCCAGTGATCGCATACTTCCTGCCTGCTGATCTGTGCAGTGGTCCGCCTGACAGCTGGTGAGTGTTTCCCTGGGCGCTTCGGCATCGACTGCAAAGTTTCCTCTCACAAAAAGAGCTTGCACGTGACACGTCCTTTTCAGGATGTATCGTCCGTGCACTTCTGGGTGCGGTAGATCTCTTTTTTCTTTCGACGGGCACGAGCGCTGCGTGACGTGTTTGGGCTTTCAGCACGCTCAGGCAGCGCTCGTGGATGACTCATGTTCCCTCTGCGGGAACCTGGCCATCTCGGTGCTACGATCAAGACTCCGTGAATTCCGTGCTGATGCCGGAACGAGAGTCCCCTCTGCCACCCCCCAATCTGCGGTAGGGCTGTGCAATTAATTGAATTTCGATTTCGATCTCGATTTTGGCTACCAACGATCACCAAAATAGTACAATCGAGAAAAAACGATTATTTTGCCATGTTCTGTTTTTCTAGAACACTCTTATTTTGTCTTGCGTTCTGAATGAAACGTGCACGCGTACATCCGCCCCTCCCGAAGCCACAAATCTCTCTCAGGTCGTGACTCGTGTGCATATCATCCGCTGGAATTTAAAAACTCGGCGCGAGTAAAGATGGCAGAAGGAGGGCAGTTACAGCAGCGTTTGGTGAGCAAAAAAGGCAAAAACAACTCTGTTGTCTGGGAACAGTTTGGCCTCGAGGAATCAGATGACGAGCAGAAACATGCTACGTGCAAGATTTGCTACATGGTAGTGGCTGCAACGCAAGGGAACACCACGAATTTGTTTAACCACTTGAAAATTAAACACAGAGTGACCTGGCTATGACAATCTAATAAAGAAACAAAAACAGCAATCCAAAACCATGAATCATTTTTATTTTGTCTTACATATTAGTTAACTTATTTGCTGTTAATTCTGGGGGCTGATGGTGAGCCAGCCTTTAATATTCTGATCCAGTTACTAGCTGGAATTTGTTGAATATATTTTGCCAAAATGTTGCCTACTTGTTTTTAAGAGATTGTGGAAGTGCACTTTATTGTTGATCTTATTTATTTGTGGTTATCATTTTTACTTGAATACTTTTATACTTTGATTTGAATATATGTTATATTATTTATTTTAATAGTTCAAAAAGTACAACAAATGTTACAATTTCAATTTAAGAATTGTTGAAAGGTGTCTTTTTAATAAATGCAACACATTCCCAAAGTCATGTGAAATAATTGTGTTACATAATCGTGATTTCAATATTGACCAAAATAATCGTGATTATGATTTTTTCTATAATCGAGCAGCCCTAATCTGCGGTCTCCCCCGGAGGCGGCACTTTGGCTGGTGGCCAGGGTGATCTGAGGGTGACGGTGTGGAACAAAGCTCCGACGCTAGTTCCTCGGCCCACACCCCCCTCTCATGCACCTGACCCGGCCCGTGCTCAGACGTCTACATCGGGGCCAGCTCCTGCTGTCCCGACTGTGGCGTTTGGCACGGCGGAGGATGAGGAGATGTCTATCGCCGCATCACAAGGTGGGCTGGAGTCATCTGAGGATGATGATTCGGCTGTGCTGCCACCCTCGGGTGCGCCAGCATTGCCCGAGTCGGACCCAGAATTGACAGCCATGCTGTCTCGGGCCGCCACAGCGCTTGGGCTGGAGTGGAACCCTCCACCTCAGCCTGAGCGTTCGCGGTTGGATGATTGGTTTTTGGGGGCGGCGCGCTCGGACACCCGTCCGACCGCTCCTCCAATACCTTTCTTCCCCGAGGTGCATGAAGAGGTCGCACGTTCCTGGAAGCCCCCGTTGTCTTCCCGCGAACGTTTGGCGAGCTCTTCCACCTTCACCTCCCTCGATGGAGCCGCGGCTCATGGGTACACTGGGGTCCCCCCAGTCGAACGTTCTGTTGCGATGCAACTGTGTCCGCAGAGCGCTTCGTCCTGGCGTGGTGACCCAAAGCACCCCTCCAAGGCCTGTAGGTTTTCGTCATAAGTCCTATAGAGCTGCGGGGCAGGCCGCCGCTTCTTTGTATACCATGGCAACTCTTCAGGCTTACCAAGCCAAGTTGCTGTGTGATATGCACGAGGGAGGGGCTGATCCAGGACTCAGCAATGAGTTGCGTGCCGCCACCGACCTCGCTCTCCAGGCGACGAAGGTGACCGCACGCTCCCTGGGTCAGGTGATGTCCACAAATGTGGTCCAGGAGCGACACCTATGGCTCACCCTGGCCGATATGCGTGACGCTGAGCGAACCCGTTTCCTCAACGCCCCCATATCCCAGGATGGGCTATTCGGCGGAGCGGTCGAGAGCTTCGCCCAACAGTTCTCGGCCGCTCAGAAGCAGACTGAGGCTATAAAATACATCCTGCCCCGGCGGTCAGCTGCCTCCACCCCACCGCAGGTGCCTCAGCCTGCTCGCCGCCGAGGACGCCCTCCTGCGGCTCCCTCTACCTCTGCGCCACCCAAGCAGCAGCCTCCATCCGGGCCGCGCAGAGGCAGCCGCAGGAAGGCGTCCCAGTCCGCTCCAGCCCCGCAGCCCGCGAAAAAACGCCAGGCTAAGCGGCGCTCCTGATGCGGACGGCTCAGGGATGGGCAGTTCTTTCCAGGAGACGGCGGCAGGGCAGCTCCTTCCCCCGGTGGAGGGCCGGGGGAGAATCTTTTGTTCAGCTGCTGGCCCCCGGGTCAGCAGCACTCTAATGTGGTTAAAGAAAGAACTGACAACCCCATCCCTGAGCCCCCAGAGATCGGTGACGGCAGTGTGCGCCACCCTCGGGTCTCGCCACTCTCGTCCCTCTCTGTCACCAGCCCCCTGGCAGAGCAGACCCCAGTGGAACGCGAGTCCTTCCCTGGTCTCCTCTGTCAGGGCGCAGCCGTTAACCGTGCCCCGACCCCGGGACGCCCAACAGCCTCCCCTGTCCGGGCCGCTAACGCTGCCTCGCTGCCCCACCCAGGGTACGTCTGCCGTCCGTATGACCCCGTTGGTGCAGTCTCTGGAAGCTTGGCTTCAGCTTCCGGGGCTGTCCCGCTGGGTTGCCCGGACCGTCAGGCTCGGCTACGCGATTCAGTTCGCGCAGGCTCCTCCCCGTTACAGGGGAGTCCGCTATACCGTGACCGGGGCCCATGCCCCCGTCATGCGTGCGGAGATTGCCACTCTACTGGCGAAGGGTGTGATTGAGCCTGTCCCTCCGGCCGAAATGAAGTCGGGGTTCTACAGCCCCTACTTCATTGTACCCAAGAAAACCGGTGGGTTACGACCAATCCTGGACCTTCGCATCTTGAACCGATCCCTTCACCGGCTTCCGTTCAAGATGTTGACTGCGGAACGCCTTTTCGAATGCGTTCGTCCTTTCGATTGGTTTGCAGCGATCGACCTGAAGGACGCCTACTTCCATGTCTCCATCCTTCCTCGACACAGACCGTTCCTACGGTTTGCTTTCGAGGGGCGGGCATATCAGTACGCGGTTCTCCCATTCGGGCTATCTCTGTCCCCTCGCGTCTTCACGAAGATCGCCGAGGCAGCCCTTGCGCCCCTTCGGCAGCACGGGGTTCGCATCCTGAACTACCTCGACGACTGGCTCATACTGGGCCACTCTCGAGAGCAGGTTTGCAGACACAGAGATCTGGTTCTCCACCACTTAGCCCGTCTGGGCCTTCGGGTCAACTGGGAAAAGAGCAAACTTTGCCCCGTGCAGAGGATCTCTTTTCTCGGTATGGAGATCGACTCGGTCGCCATGTGCGCGCAGCTTACGAGCGAGCGCGCGCAGTCTCTGCTGACTTGCCTCCGTCAAATCGAGAGCAAGAGTGCGGTTCCACTGAAACTATTTCAGAGGCTCATGGGGCATATGGCATCTGCAGCCGCGGTGACGCCGCTCGGATTGCTTCATATGAGACCGCTTCAGCACTGGCTTCGCGATCGAGTCCCGAGATGGGCATGGCAGTCTGGCACGCTCCGGATCCAAGTGACTCGGGCCTGCTTACAGACGCTCACCCCGTGGTCGAACCTCAGTTTTCTACGGGCCGTGCCATGTGCAATGGACAAGCAGCCGCGGGCTCCTGGACAGGACCCCAGCATGTCAATTGCCTCGAGTTGCTGGCAGTACGGTTCGCCCTGCACCGCTTCCGAGCGCTGCTGAAGGGTCAACATGTGCTTGTCCGGACAGACAACACGGCCGTAGTAGCGTACATCAACCACCAGGGCGGTCTACGCTCCCGCCGTATGTCTCAACTCGCCCGCCATCTCATTCTATGGAGTCAGAAGCGCCTGAGGTCCCTTCGTGCTGTCCATATTCCGGGAGTCCTGAACCATGCAGCCGACGAGCTCTCGCGGTTTCAGCCTCTCCTGGGAGAATGGAGACTCCATCCCCGGACGGTTCAGCTGATTTGGGAACAGTTCGGCGACGCACAGGTAGAACTGTTTGCCTCCCACGACTCTTCCCACTGCAGCCTGTACTATTCCCTGACCGAGGGCACGCTCGGCACGGATGCACTGGCGCACAGCTGGCCGCGGGGCCTTCGCAAATATGCGTTCCCCCCAGTGAGCCTACTCGCACAACTCCTGTGCAAGATCAGGGAGGACAAGGAGCAGGTCCTTTTGGTCGCCCCGTACTGGCAGGGCCGGACCTGGTTCCCCGAACTCATACTCCTTGCGACAGCCCCTCCCTGGCCTATTCCTCTGAGACCGGACCTCCTTACACAGAGACGGGGCACTCTATGGCACCCGCGTCCCGACCTCTGGAACCTCCACGTGTGGCTCCTAGACGGGACGCGGCAGGTTTGAGTGGCCTACCACCTACGGTGGTCGCCACCATCACTTCCGCTAGGGCAGAGTCCACTCGGCATGCCTATGCGTTGAAGTGGAACCTCTTCGTCACCTGGTGCTCTTCCCGCCAAGAAGACCCCTGGGAATGCCCGATCGGGTCCGTGCTTGAGTTTCTCCAAGAGGGGCTGGAGCGAAGGCTGTCTCCCTCCACCCTCAAAGTATATGTGGCCGCAATATCTGCCCACCACGATCTCTTGGAGAACAAGAAGGTAAGTCAGCACGACCTGGTCATCAGGTTCCTGAGGGGAGCGAGGAGACTGAATCCTCCTCGCTCTCCTCTCGTACCCTCTTGGGACCTCGCAGTAGTGTTAACTGCTCTGCAGAGGCCTCCCTTTGAGCCTTTGCGGTCGGTTGATATTAAGTTCCTGTCTATGAAGACGGCTCTGCTGACCGCATTGGCCTCAGTTAAGAGGGTCGGGGACCTGCAGGCATTTTCGGTTGACGAAGCGTGCCTGGAATTCGGGCCGGCTAATTCTCACGTGATCCTGAGACCCCGGCCTGGATATGTGCCCAAGGTTCCCACCACTCCGTTTAAGGACCAGGTGGTGAACCTGCAAGCGCTGCCTTTGGAGGAGGCAGACCCAGCCTTGGCATTGCTCTGTCCAGTACGCGCCCTCCGCGCCTACGTAGACATGACGCAGTGTTTCAGGACCTCAGACCAGCTCTTTGTCTGTTATGGTGGAGAGCGGAAGGGAAGTGCTCTCTCAAAGCAAAGGCTGTCTCACTGGATAGTGGACACCATTGTTTTGGCTTACCAGCAGCAAGGTCGACCATGTCCCCTTGGTGTGAGGGCACACTCCACCCGGAGTGTGGCCTCCTCTTGGGCTCTAGCGCATGGCGCCTCGCTAGCAGACATCTGCAGAGCTGCAGGCTGGGCGACACCCAACACATTCGCCAGATTCTACAATCTCCGAGTGGAGCCAGTGTCCGACTATGTACTCGCCCCCCCGAGGGGCCGGTAATGGGCCAGGCTCAGGTGTCTTCGCTTGCTCGCCACTCCACTCCACGGACTGGATACGAGCAATATTTTCCTCAGGTGAGCTCCCCGAGAGCCCTGAGCTCCTCCAGCACTGTCGACACCGACATCAGTTCAGTCTGCCCTTACGAGCCCAGACCCTCATGTCCGGCCAGGTGCCCCATGTGCATGGTTCCCCTCCGGCGACCCCCACATGTGTATTTCACCGTAAGTCTCCGCAGTGAGCGGGTTTCTTCCCTTGGCGTGTCCCCGCCACCCCTAGGGTTAAAAATCCACCTTCGGCTGGTACCCTAGAGATCTTCCATATGCAACCCTTACCGGGTCATATGTGTCTCTTAAGTCCTCCCCACGGGTAGGCATTTTGGCATTAACTCACTGGGATATGCTTCCCAGTGTACCTTGGTATTCCTGTGTTAAGTGGGAGTCCTTCGTCCGTATTAGTCTTACGACAGGGTACTCACACTTACGCAGGGCGCTGGAAGACAGCTGAGTGGCGGGATTGTATTGGGACCCCCATTCGTTAGTCACTAACGTTACGTCGTAGTGACTGAACGAAAGGGAACGTCTCGGTTACGGATGTAACCCTCGTTCCCTGAGGAGGGAACGGAGATGTAACGTCCCCTTGCCATATCAGCTGTGCTACCTGGATTGCAGGAGTTCAGTCTTGGCTCCTCAAGCAGGTAACATAATGCGATATTGCCTCGTACTTCCTTATATACTCACGCGGTGAGGCGGAGTTACGTATGCAAATTCCGCATGCCCCATGGCATTGGCAAGCCATTGGGCGTTTTCTCTAAACTCGAAGTTGATAGGCTTCTAAGCGAAACCCCCATTCGTTAGTCACTAACGTTACGTCTCCGTTCCCTCCTCAGGTAACCGAGACGTTATTTTTGTTTGTTTTTTTGCACACGAAAAGTATTCTCGACACTTCATAACATTAAAGTTGAACCACTGGAGTAACAGGAACTATTTTAACCATCTCTTTACTACCTTTCTTGGCCTTAAAAGTGGTATTTAAATCGCTATTTATGGATGGTTAGAAAGCTCTTGGATTTCGTTGAAAATATTTTAATTGGACTTCCGGTTTAGCGTTTACTATGTAAAGTCGCAAGGTCGGGAGCTGTTATAATGACTTTGTATACAAGTTACAACACAAATTTACTCACTCTTAACATATCAATGTTAAAATGCTTTGAGGGATATTTTGGCACTTTGCATCTAAATGTCGAAGGCTCCGCAACAGAAAATAGACAGATTAAGTCGCTAGAAAATGGAATCCACCACAAGTTTGATGCGCATGCAACTGAGTTCCGCAAAGAAATATCATCTCTGCGAGAAGAGGTGAATAAATCGCTAGTGGCGCTAACGTCGTAAATGAAACCACACAAGGAGAGGCTAACTAGCCTTGAAAATGCAACATTGGAATGGACGACTAGTCTACAGGTGCTTGAACCCACCATAGCCTCCTCACAGAGCGAGATTACAGCTCTTCAGGCCAAGTGCACAGATTTAGAATGCCGTTCCCGCCGAAGCGATTTACGTCTTCTGGGAATTCCCGAGGGTATGGAGGGTATGGAGGGCCCACAGCCCACAAAATTCATTGCAGAGGCACTGCTAGAAATATTTTGCCTTCCTTAGCCCCCGTTTCTTGCCTGAGCCTATCGTACGCTGGCAGCGTGACCAGCAGAGGGGCAGCAGCCGCGGGCATCAAAGAAGAATGCAAGGCCATCCAAGCCAGGTTCTCTTTCAGTCGGTCACGTTCGACGTACGTCGGACGCAGGGGCGTAAATTTTATCTAACAGTAGGGGGGGACAATAAACATGAAATTTCTCAAGAGCAATTTTTGAAGGGGACACAAATAATACAGCCAAAATCGTACTTGTAAGGATATGTGTAACACAAAAAATAAAATAAAAATATTTGTGCTTATTTGTGCTTATTTGGTGCACTGAAAAATGATGTCCGTTTTTCTTTTCTCTGTCATTTTATCTGACCAACAACACAAAGCAATAGTTGTTTAAATATGAGTAAGGTTCACCAAACAGTCATATTATATAAAATTATCTTGCATCCTCCACATAGTATTTTATACTATGATATTCAGATCTTTAGATATTCAACTGCAGCAAGCCCTCTGATCTGCCACTTATTATCATATTGAGCAAAACCGATCTGACAGAGCGCCGTGCGCATATACTTTAGATTTAGAATTAGCGCCGATTCGAGGGTGAGTTGCTTGAATTATGGGTTCATTAGCCTATTATTCTTAATGAAAAACACAGCAAGAAAACAGTAGGCCTACAATGAGACACTCCCTTAAATAGGCACTTTTACATTTCGCTTTGAAACCAAATCTTCCGCGATCATCTTGTCTGTGAGCTGTTTGCTCTAGTGATGAATGAAATCTGACTCTCGTTCGGCTCGTGCTGTAGCCTATTGAGCAGACACGTTTAGTTTTTAATTGTTGTGTCTGTTCTCTAACTAAACAAAATTATTTTATTACTATAAAAATGAAAACAACGGTGGCCCGGGGCGGTGCCGCGGTGGGCAAGTGATGTTAACAGTGTTTTGCCTAATCTGTATTAAAGAGAAAAGAGTCACTTCATCTGATGTTTAAAGTGAATAAAATAGCATTGGCAGCTTACTGGAGTTTCACAACTGCTGTCTGAAGAGCATTGTTCTCTCCCCAAACTTGTGGTGGTAGTTTTTTTAAGTTCTATGGGTAACGTTAGTTGAGGTGCGCGGTGGATCAAACCACTGTGGGGCAAGGGGGAGGGGGGACTCAAAATGTTTCTAAACTTAAACGCATTTTTTGTCCCGTTTGCTTTTGTATTGTTTTACTACTTACACATATATTTTAAGTATATATCATTATATTATTTACAATACTCAGCATGGTTTTTAGGGGGGGACAGCCCTCAGATTGGGGGGGTCCTGTCCTCCCCGTCCCCCCCCCCCGTGATTTACGCCCCTGGTCAGACGTACCGACGAATTGGGATCACTTCAGGGAGCCCCTATCAGCTTCGAGATATAGAGAACAGGCCAATGGGCCATTAGCGTGCGAGATTTGCATCTCGCGCTCCGCCCCGCACCGCGGGTATAAACAGGAAGCGAGAGCGAATGCACGCTGTCATTCACTTCGGAGCCGAACGGCGTTGATGAAGCAAGACTGCTTTTCTAAAAGAGAGCCTATCTGCAAGAAAGATGCTCCAGAGAACGAGAAGGACGCTCTGTGTTGGCGAAAAGGCACAATCAGCGCGACCGCATGTTCACCGCTGCATCAGCATAACAAACTGCTGTTTTCACAGCAACTGTCGGTTTGGTGAGGGCGTTTGTTTCAGTGAGTGCAAACACAGGACTGCACTTACCACCTGTGTGTTGCCGCAGTCTTCCCCTGGGTGCTTCAGCACTGTTGAAAGAGCGTTTCCTCACAAAAGAGCAACACGGGTGTGACACTGCGTCTTTTTCAAGACGTCATTCCACTTGTGCGTTTCTGGATGCGGTTGTTTCCTGTCCTGACGGCCACGATCCCTCTCGCATAAACATGTTGAGACTGTGTTCGTGGGTGATCCGTGTTCTCTCAGGGGAACGGGATCACGTCGACGCGCTGGTCATCTCACCGTCCGCGCGAGAGTTTGAGTGTTCAGCGTGCCGTGTGCCGTCTGGCTGCCGGGTGACAGCGCGGGTTGCCACGGCAACTCAGCGCGCGTCACTCGGCGCCTCCGATGCGCAGTCGAGACCAGGATGCCTCAAACGGGGTTGAATCCCTTCGCTTATACCCCGATCTAGTCTCTTTTCTGGTGCACCAGAGGGGGGACTATTTTGGCTGATAAGCCTGGGTGGCCTGAGGATTACAGTGAGGCTTCCCCGCCACGTACATCTCTATGGGCCCCTCACTCCTCTATCGCATCCCAAGCATGTTGAGACTGTGTTTGTGGGTGGTCTATGCTCTCTCATGAGAGCATAGCCACGTCGGCGCGTTGTTCGTCTTGCCTTTTTTCATAGGGGCTTGAGTGTTCAGCGCGCCGTGTGCCGTCTCACGGCCACGCCCACCGTCTCACGTGTCTGCTGGTAGCTTCAGATGGGATTGCTGGTCCTTAAAAGGGGACCTAGCATTTCATTTGGGGCTCTAGCAGAGGACAGATGTCAATCACTGCATCGGAGAGAGGGCTGTTATGTGTTGAAAATGAAGATGATGCTGAGATTCCCACCGTAATAGTGGGCGCTCGTGCTGAATCAGATCATACTTGACAGCCATGCTTTCCCGGGTGGCTGAGGCATAGTGCAACACATAAATCGCCTTGCCTGCCCCTTGCCTTTTCTCGGATGTGCATTGGAAGGCTTTGGCATTGTGGAACTATTAGTGCCAAAATATGGAACACCAATAGGGCCATAATCTGTATAAAGTTTTACTCTCTCTCACTACCCTCATCGGTGGGGTGGCAGTGCCACTGGCAGGCCACCTCCGCCCTGCTTAGTGCACGAGGGTAGTTCTGAGCCGAGGTTGAGCTGCGCACAGCGCTGGCCCTTGGCTAGACGATGTCCACCCTGGTCCAGAAACACCATTGACCCGGATTTGGTCTGGAACTGTTCTTCCCCGGAGGAGGGCCGGGTGGAAAACCATTAGTAATTCTGTTCCGCCACTGATGTTAAAAACAGCCAGTGGGACCCAAATAAAAAAATAAGAGCAGTTCCAATACCTCTGGGTCTCAGGAGTTCAGGAATGGCAGCGTGTGACGCTACAAAGCCTCGCCGCTTTCATTCCCCTCCCCACAAGAGGGCGAGAATGGCAGTGTGTGACGCTACAAAGCCTCGCACACTCTCATTCCCCTCTTCTCAGCGGTGCGTGGACAACAGTGCATGACGCTATGCCTTGCCACTCTTGTTCCCCGCTGAGGAAGGAGGTGAGGCAGACCGTGCGCAACGCCACAAAGCCTTGCCACGCTCAGCCCCTCCTTCATTTGGGAGCGCGCTTGGCGGTGGTCGACGCTCCCATGCCTCGCCACCCTCAGACGCCTCTCCCTTCGCCAGCAGGGGGCGCCGGCTGTGGGAACGCACTCAAGCGGCCTCCAGGCCTCCATTGTACGCAGGTAAGTGCGTCTCCAGGCCGCAGGTAAGTGTTGCACAGCACACTCAGATCCCACTTCGGGCCGCTCCCATGCTGTCCGAGTCGGATCATTGCATTCCGCGTCACTGCCCCGCTGCGGGTACGTCTGTGGTTAATCCCCTTGCTCGGTGTCTGGAAGCCTGGCTAGCGCTTCCCGGCCCGTCTCGGGGCCGTACCATCAGACTCGGCTATGCGATTCAGTTCGCCTGGCGTCCCCTAAGTTTGGGGGCGTTCACTTCCCAGTAGCGAAGGAGAACGCCCCCGCGCTCCGGGCCGAGATCGCAGTCCTACTGGTGAGGGACGAGATGGAGCCGGTCCCTCCAGCAGATATGAGGTCCGGGTTCTACAGCCCGTACTTCATTGTACCCAAGAAAGGCGGCGGGTTACGGCCGATCTTGGACCTGCGATTCCTGAACCGGTCCCTTCACAGGCTGCCGTTCAGAATGCTAACGCAGAAGCGCATCTTCAGGTGCGTCCGTCCCCAAGATTGGTTTGCAGCGATCGACCTGAAGGACGCGTACTTTCATTTCTCGATTCCCCTCGACACCGGCCCTTTCTGCGCTTCGCATTCGAGGGACGGGCATGTCAGTACCGCGTCTTGCCCTTCGGCCTGTCCCTGTCGCCCCGCGTCTTTACGAAGGTTGCGGAGGTGGCCATTGCTCCCTTGAGAGAGCATGGTGTTCGCATTCTCAACTACCTTGACGACTGGCTGATCCTTGCCCAGTCGCGAGAGCAGTTGTGCGAACACAGGGACAAGGTGCTCAGTCACCTCAGCCAGTTGGGACTTTGGGTCAACTGGGAGAAGAGCAAACTCTGTCCCACACAGAGGATCTCTTTTCTCGGTATGGAGATAGACTCGGTCGCCATGACAGCGCGCCTCACCGAGGAGCGCGTCCAGTCAGTGTTGAACTGCCTGAATTCGTTCAGAGGCAGGACAGCGGCACCACTGAACACTTTCAGAGGCTCCTGGGGCATATGGCATCCGCAGCCGCAGTAACGCCGCTGGGATTGCTTCATATGAGACCGCTTCAACGCTGGCTACACGACCGAGTCCTGAGATGGGCGTGGCGCAGCGGTCCCTCTGCGTCCAAGTGACTCCGAGGTGCCGCCAACCTTCAGCCCGTGGTCGGACCCTTCGTTTCTACGGGCGGGAATTCCCCTAGAACAAGTGTCCAGGCATTCTGTTGTCTCCACGGATGCCTCATCCACCGGCTGGGGTGCCACGTACAACGGGCTTGCAGTTTCAGGTCTGTGGACGGGGCCTCAACTGCAATGGCATATCAATTGCCTCGAGTTGTTAGCAGTTCGTCTTGCACTCAGCCGCTTCAAAGTTCCGCTCAGAGGCAAGCACGTTCTGGTCCGTACGGACAACACTGCGACCATTGCGTACGTCAAAAAACAGGGTGGTCTACGCTCCCGTCGCATGTCACAACTCGCCCGCCATCTCCCCTTATGGAGTCAGAAGCATCTGAGGTCGCTTCGTGCCATTCACATTCCGGGCCTGCTCAATCGTGCAGCCGACGAGCTGTCACGTCAGCCGGTACTTCCGGGAGAGTGGCGACTTCATCCCCAGGCGGTCCAGCTAATCTGGAGTCGTTTCGGGGCCGCACAGGTAGACCTGTTTGCCTCCCTAGAGACGACCCACTGTCAGTGGTTTTATTCCTTGACCGAGGGAACCCTCGGGTCGGATGCCCTGGCCCACAGCTGGCCCCGGGAAGAACGCAAGTATGCGTTTCCCACAGTGAGCCTTCTTGCGCAGACACTGTGCGAAGTCAGGGAGGACGAGGAGCAAGCGGTAGTTGACACCATCACTTCCGCTAGAGCCCCCTCTACGAGGCGCCTCTATGCGTTGAAGTGGAACCTGTTCGTCGATTGGTGCTCTTCTCGCCGAGAAGACCCCCGAAGATGTTCGATCGGATCTGTGCTTTCCTTTCTACAAGATGGGTTGGAGCGAAGGCTGTCTCCCTCCACCCTCAAAGTCTATGTTTCCGCTATCGCCGCTAATTATGGGCTAGTAGATGGAAAATTTCTAGGTAAGCACGATCTGGTCGTCAGGTTCCTAAGGGGGCGAGGAGACTAAATCAGCATCGTCCTCCCTCCATACCCTCTTGGGACTTAACTCTGGTGCTAACTGCACTACAGAGAGAACCCTTTGAGCCTCTGCAGTCAGCTGAGTTGAAAATCTTGTCGTTAAAGACAATACTCCTGACTGCGTTGGCCTCCATCAAGAGGGTAGGGGACCTGCAGGCATTTTCGGTCGACGAATCGTGCCTGGAATTCGGGCCCGGTAACTCTCATGTGATCATGAGACCCCGGCCTGGATTTGTGCCCAAGGTTCCCACTACTCCCTTCCGGGACCAAGTGGTGAGCCTGCAAGCGCTGCTTTCGGAGGAGGCAGACCCAGCCCTAGCTTTTCTCTGTCCCGTCCGTGCTCTCCGGACTTACGTGGACAGAACGCAAAGCTTCAGGACCTCAGAGCAGCTCTTCGTCTGTTACGGAGGACAGCAGAAGCGAAAGGCTGTCTCCAAGCAGAGGATGGCCCACTGGATAGTGGATGCCATCGTCTTGGCTTATGAGTCCCAAGACGTGCCCTGCCCGCTTGGGTTAAGAGCCCACTCCACTAGGGGTGTTGGCTCTTCCTGGGCGCTGGCTCGTGGTGCCTCGCTGACAGATATTTGTAGAGCTGCGGGCTGGGCGACACCTAACATGTTCGCTAGATTCTATAGCCTCCGTGCAGAGCCGGTATCTTCCTGTGTGCTCACTTCCCATAGTCAGTAACACCGAAGTGCCTGTTCTAGTGTCGGCTTGCTGCGCCATTCCCTCCCCTATGGTAGACGGATGCGTGCGCTTATTTTGCTCCAGTCGAGTTCCCCGGAACGGCGAACCCTGTTGAGTCCTCCGCAACCCGCGGCAGTCGGACGTGGCGGAGCGTTCAACGCCAGGTGTAACACTCGTATGCATTGGTGGAACTTGTGTTAGGCTGGGTTCCATATGTAGTAACCCCCACGGCGGTCCCATATGTGTATTCTTCCACGGTACGGCTCCCTACGACGAGCCCGTGTCTTTCCCTCGGCAGAGTCTCCTCTGCCGTCTCAGGAAGGTGTTGTCCCCCTCCTCTAATTGGCCGGGGCCACCCCTGGGACTTCCGTATGTTGTGCTGCCCACGGCCAGCCCATACGTGTATTCTCCACATGGTAACTCCCTCTGGGCATGATGTGGCTTCCGCAGCGGCCTTCACAGGCACGCTTTCCCAGCGTTATCCAATACAGTCAGCTGAGTGGGTCTTGCGGAACAGCAGCTTTGACTCTCCCTGCGTGAATTCCCCGCCCGCATCAGATCGGGGTCTGAGGGGCTCATCGCTGGGCGCTGGAAGTGGTAGTAACTATGGCGTTTTCCAAAGGGATCCCAATTCGTCGGTACGTCCGACGTACGTCGAACGTGACCGACTGAAAGGGAACGTCTCGGTTACGTATGGTAACCCTCGTTCCCTGAAGGAGGGAACGGAGACGTACGTCCCGTCGCCACAGTTGCTGTACCATCACTGCAGGGCAGAGTCACTAAGTTCGGCTCCTCAGTGAAAAACAGCGTGCATTCGCTCTCGCTTCCTGTTTATACCCGCGGGGCGGAGCGCGAGATGCCCCTGTTCTCTATATCTCGAAGCTGATAGGGGCTCCCTGAAGTGATCCCAATTCGTCGGTATCCTTCGTAGGATTCGTCCCAATCCTTCAGGGAACGAGGGTTACCATACGTAACCGAGACGTTTGTGCTGCTGTTTCAAAGTTGAATTCATTTCTAAGTTCATTCACTCTCCACAGTGATCATTTTAGGATGCTTTTCTCTAGAGGAATTGTTTATATGCGGGGTTTTATGTCATCTTTCTGAGTTTGTTTTTTTTAAGATTTTGTTTGTTTTTTTGTTTTGCTCCCTTTTCTTACACATTATGTCTCATTCATTAAATACACTCACATGGCAAATACTCTGAGATATGTTGGAATTGCAAGTCATTAATCCTGTTAAACGCAACTGAGTCTTAAATCACCTGAAGAGCCTAAAGCCAGACTTTGGGGGGTTTTTTCGTTGGAAGAAACACATCTTCGTCCTGCTGACCATTTCAGATTAAAAAGGGATTGGTTGTGGCAAATTTTTCATTTCATATTTCACTTTAAATCTAGAGGCTGTGCAATCTTAGTGCACAAATCTTTCCCATTTGTAGTCTCTGACACTATTGTAGATGATAAAGGAATATACATTATTGTATCAGGAACACTTTTCTCGACCCCCTTGACTCCTGCAAATGTTAATGCTCCTAATTATGATGATGATCATACTTTTTTGTCCTGTATTCCAACCTCCCCCAGTTTCTCTTGAAGCCAACACGGAAGTGACTTCAAACTGCAATTCATCGACTGGCCGCTAGAGACAGGCTCCAAAAGAGAGCAGAATCTCATTGAGCCCCATGTTAAAATGCCCAACTTTACAGCAGAAAAACACATGTTTAAGGTACAAACTGTGATTTTGGTCTATATACGTATATAATTTTGCCCTTCATGACAACTGTGAGGGGGGTGATTTTTTTATAACTCATTCGTTTACATTATATAATAGGGGTGTAACGATACACCAATGCCACGGTTCGGTTCACATCACGGTTTTGGAGCCACGGTTCGGTTCGGTTCTGTTTGCTGTGGGTCAGGGTTCATGGCAGGGCACCAGCAATAATAACACTAGTTTCACTTTTAACCTAAAAATAACAACAACAACAATAATTTAACTTATTAACTTTATCTTTATTAACTTTATACATTGGCTTCACGTTTTCTTTAGAGCAGCATACCTGAGTAAACTAAAATTAATGTCTCCACTGTAGACTAGACTAATAAAAAAAACAAGCTAATTTATTCCACAAAAATGAATGACCACACACAAGTAATGTCCCACTTTAGCCCACATAAACACATAAATTGTATGAATATGACTAATACTGATGATGAATAAATAGGCCTATAAGTTAAAGCTATTAAATAGCCGTTTTTGTAACAATAAAGTAGCCACCACACTAATTTAAATGTACAAAATAATTTATAATTTATTTAGAAAATAATTTATTTACAAAATAACAAAGCGAAAATAAAGTGGCATTTTGGGGTTATGGAAACAACAGTTATACACAATACCCATATGACTGCTCCCGATTAGCACAGAATGCATGCAAATCCTTCCCAGCTGACACACGGCGTACCAGTTACGTGATTTATTGGTACTTTACTTTTATTTCATGACTTGCGTTGCATGATCGTAGTTTCTCTTGCACTTAATATATAAAGTGATATACAGTGCGCGCTGCCACGTTTGCGCGTGCAGGTGAAATGTGTGCGGGGCAAAAGGGGGCGGGACACGTTCAGTTCGACATGTGAGGATCGGGGTTCGAACCGTGGGTGGTGTATCGCGGATTTTCGGTTCGTTTTGAATATTGTTACACCCCTATTATATTAAGCCTTAAAGTTCTGCATAATTAAGGGCGTGGCCACTTTGAGTAACAAGTGGATAGTAATTTATCTGCTGTCTGTTACAAGGGGGTAATCCAGCACCCGGAAAGTGTACCTTCCATAGGGACAGTCATTGCTAACCAAGCCATCACCTGCTGTTAGCATTCCATTGACTCCCATTCATTTTGGCATCACTTTGACAGCGAATAACTTTACATCTGAGGCGTTTAAAGACTCCATTTGTCCATTTGGTTTATCTAATAATTCTGTTGCACCAAACTTTAAACCTTGTTTAAAAATAAGCAGGTTTACATTTAAACCATCATTTTGATCCTGGATTTAATTTGTACTTAAAATAGATAAACTTTAATCCTGTTGCTCCATAATTTTAAACACAGATTTAAATCTCAATTATGGATTAATTTAAAATTTAAATGTGAGGAGGTTTAAATAAAATAAAGTGCACCTACCTACAATTAAACTATGCATATGATTGAACAGAGATAGAAACAGTGGGTGTGTCATCAGGTCTCCGAGAGTGTTTATTAGGCCACTAATAAAAATGGCGGCACGCGAGTTTATATGGAACGCCAAAAGGATCAAAATACACCAGTGACCAAACGCCTGGTTTTCAGAAAACGCTGTTATTTGCTGCTTTTTAGATGAAAATACGGTGCAAAATACGGCGTTCTGTAGTAGGCTAAAAGCGGCTTAAATTACGGCGTTTTCACCGCAGAAATGCGTGGTTTTGATGCGATCCAAAACGCTGTTATTTACGTTCCATTTTACGCCATCATTTACAGCACTTCAGTCTAAAGACCGCGTAAAAAGCTGCGTTTTCTATAATATTCAAACCAGCCCCTCCTTTTACTACACAGCCCAGCCCCATTAAAAGGGAGTAAGACCAGTGTAGTAGAATGTCGATCCACCTCAAGAGTCCTGTCTTTTAACGCTATTGCGACTGATATTTGGACTTTCATCATGTGATATTTGTACTTTTTCATTGGGCATATGTGTATGCGCCTTTTCCTTAATCACATATGGCTATGTAAAAGTAAAACTATTTTATAATCTTTTGTGTAGGTTATTGTTTGTGAAAATCACAGAGGTATCATTTGCGTATGATGGTTTGTTCATGAGGCAGTGACAGGAGTTCACAGAGTAACAGAGTATGTGTCACTATACTTGGCCATTATACTTAATGCTTACGCGTAATGATGCGCATGCACGCGGTGTTGTTGACAGTCACAGTGGCCGACAGGCTGATAGGCTTGGAGTAGAGTGGAGCGAAAAAAATGAGCTAGAGTGAAGAAAATTCAGCGCTCACGACCAGCTCGGAGGACACAGATATCGTTGACAAGAAGGGTCACTCAACTTCAGTGGTTTGGAGATATTTTGGCTATTTGCAATCAGACATTAAACAGAGCGACGTGCACTGCTTATAGGTTCACCACACAGTAATATAATTATTCAGTTATCTTGCTTCTTCTAAGTTCTTCCATATAGCATTGAGCCCAACACAGCACTAAATTTACATTAGCCTATAATATCAGTTCACGCATAGGCTAATCACCTTGTTAGTTGTAGTGGGTGACTTAAAACAAGCTAACGTTACCAAACTATAATCACTAAAACATCGTACTTATGGAAAAATACATCGGTATCATAATGTTTTGTCTTTGGTGATTTATTAATAGCATCGCCTGTATTAAAAGAGAAATAAAATCATTTCATCCGATGTTTAAAGTGAATAAAATAGACTTGACAGCCCTTACCGGAGTTCCACGACTACTGAGGGGGGACTAAACTTAAAACACATTTTTTGCCCGTTTGCGTTTTTATTGTTTTACTACTTACACAATTATTTTAATTAAGTATATATAATTATATTATTGATATATAGAGTGTAGAGTAAAAAAATGCTGACCACAGTTAAGATTTTTCTTTTATTTATTCATTTATTTTATTTATATTGTCAATGTCATTTATTTATAAGGTTTGGCATGCTGACAGAAAGATTTGTTTAAAGTCTATTTTTGTTTATTGACAAACATTATCTTTAAAGCACTTTAACTTTGCAGTCAGCAGAGCCAAATGTTATATAATTACTGGTCTAGATTTTGCTATAGATATTTATTTTTTATATTCTATTTATATTAATTATATTCTACTATATTAATATTGATTTTATTAGTAATAAATAAATCTTCCTCAGTTTTGATCAATTGTTCACCTGTTTGGGAAGTGTTTGTCATGTTTTGACAATAAAGGATACCGGTAGTTTAAAACCACAATTAACTTTCTGTTTTCTACATCTTTCACTCAGGAGCAAAAATGTGCCTTTAAACTTCAAAAAAATAAAGAGTTGACATTTATTGTGATAATTATCGATATCGACTGATATGGAAAATTATATTGTGATAATTTCTTTGGCCTATATCGCCCAGCCCTAGGTCTTTTACATATCTGCAACTGTATGTTGCTGACAACTGGTTAACTGACAGGAAATGTATTCATAATGCTTTTTAACATGCGACCTGGCGTTATGCTTTACATGTAACAGCTAAACCTATATTCCTTTTGTTGTGTATAATGGCTTTGGTCGGGTTTATTGTTGATTGAAAAAAAAAGTTTTCCCACACAAACAAGTTTGTTTTCGCCTACTTGTTGCAAACCTTGAGCATAATACCTATAGGTTTCTGACGAACAAAGCGGTAATGTATATTTACTTTCCCCCTGCTTTGTTCTTAACCTGATGAATTGATTTCTCTCTTACATCGAGCAATAGGCCTACTGCTAAATAAATAAATATTAACACATTATTGGTCACAGCAAATACACAAGGATTGTCTCCGTCCTCTAGCCTATTTCCCGATATTATAGCTGTTCTTTGTGTGAAATTGTGTACAATTTCTAGCAGGGCTGCGCGCATTTTCAGTTCAATCATGAGAATAATCAATACTGTCAAACATCCAGGAGACAATTCCTAGACCATGGCGCTTTATCTTTTTTTTAATAAATAGCCTATATCTTCTTTTTTTTTATTGGCCTATGCACTTTAATAATAAAACACATTTAAATTTTGATAAAAAATTTAAAAAGTTATTTTTTAATTTAATCTATGTTAATTATGGACAGTGAACTGCACGAGTAAGATCATAAGATGTGCAATATGTCGGGAGACATGGAGTGGGTCACACATGATTTTGACCATTTTGTTTAGTGGAAAGCCTTTTTTTAAAGTGAATTTCGTTTTGGAAAAAATATATCTTAATATTATTTTTCATCAACCAATTGCCTGGAATTAATAAATAAGAAGCAAGCAATATGAAGGCGCCGGCGGGATGAATTGCATTAAACGTGAACTGAACGCGTCTCATAAATGAACAGAAAATACTTGCCTCACAAACATGAGAAATATATAGAAAGCTTGAAATGAGGCTCGCACAAGGCTACTGCGGAGATGAGAGTCAGCCGACACTGATTCAAAAAAAAGTTTATTAATAAACAGTTAAAATGCCCCCTCCTATTTTTGACAGTTTCATAATCATCACTTTTGCATAGCAATGTGATTAAGGAAAAGACGCATACACATATGCCCAATGAAAAAATACAAATATCACATGATGAAAGTCCAAATATCAGTCGCAATAGCATTAAAAGACAGGACTCTTGAGGTGGATCGACATTCTACTACACAGGTCTTACTGCCTTTTAATGGGGCTGGGCTGTGTAGTAAAAGAATAGACAGTAAAATAAATGGACACAGCAACCCCATAGACTTCAACGGGAAGGGGACTGTCAAAAAGGGAAGTCAATTAGAAGCACTCACTTCCTGATGACTGAGTGTACTGCGCAGCCTCAGACTGAGCTTGACGACATAGATGTGACATGAGCAACCTGTCTGACAGCCTGCTCTGCCCGCGCCGCCCAGGCGCCCGGCCCTGCCCGTGCCACCCTGGTCTGTCCCTCCCGTCCCTCCCTGGTCTGTCCCTCCCTGGTTTCCTAGTAGAGCGTCTGGAAGCCGCTCCTTGGAGAGGGTGTAGTGTCACACATCTGTCTGGTCTGTGTTAGCACACTCTGTGTTTTTTGGTTGTTTCTGTGTCATGTGTGCTCCTGTCTTCTGTCTTGGCCCCACCCTTCTTGTTATCTGATTATTGGTTAATTTGCCCCATCTGTTGTCCCTTGTTACCTGCCTTGTTTGTCAACTATTTAGTCTCCTTCCGTTTTCAGTCCTGTGTGGTTATATTGTCTATGTTATGTGTGGATGTTGCCTGTTCCTGATCCCTGTCCCTGATCCTGGTTTGTCTCTGTTTGATGTTTGATTTTTTCCCCCTTGTGGGTTTTTGTTTTGTGTTTATGTTTCTTTTGTTAATAAATTCATGTTCACCTGCATTTTGAGTCCTCACCCCTTTTTTCACCATAACGTTCGTGACAGTCTTATTCATCCCATAAAAATCAAGAGAAGAAAAGGCATCTTAAAAAATGATCTAACTCTATTGCGATTATTGATACCCAGTATGCTTTGAATCCCTCTCCTGAATTTTTTGAGGAGCGTCAGTTCTTACAGACAAAATATTATATATTACCATGTTACCAATATGATATATTACTGATGAGGCTGAAAATTTGATTCTACGTGCTCAGCATAGAGTTTATGAGCAAAGTGATAGAACAGGGAAGCTGCTTGCCCGCCAGATTCGTGAGGCGGAAGCATCTCGTATGATTCCCCAGTTTAGATTACAATCCGGAGCAGTCACAGTAAATTATACAGAAATAAATTCCCAGTTCAAACAGTTTTATGTTGATTGTTATTCTTCAGAATTCCCACCAGGTTATTTTGTAATGAGCACTTTTCTACATGTATTCTGTCCTCAGTGTGTGTGACTGTACACAAATCGACAGATAGCTAACAGTCTTCAAGAGAAAGTCAGAGGCTGAAGTAAAGTTCAAGGCTCTTTACTGTTGTCATAATTCTCATGAAGGAATCTTTGTAAAACTGAAATGATACAGAAAGATAGTACCAATCACTGAATGCTATTCAAACACGTCATACATTAACAGACATAAAATAATATACCTTTAAGCTACAAAGTTGTAACATATATTACATTCAGCTGGTATGATTATAGCTGTAAATAACTTGTAAATATAGTATGTGCAGCTCAACAGCTAAACTAACAAACTATGAAAGGCTATATAATAGCAGTTCTCTTTCATAGGTTCACTCGACACTGCGTCACTTTATGACGTAATGGGACGCCCTCTGGGTGTGCCAATTGTCTGAAGCCCTTATAGAATCACGCCAATTGATTGGCTGATGGCGCGCGTGCCGCCCCCTTTGACGTTATCACTCTCATACTGCGCGCACGCGCCATCTGCTCCTCAGACTTCTCTGCCTTCACAAAGCGGCCATTTATGCCCTTCGGTTTCGTTTTTTCTGGCCCAAAAATTTCTGGATTTCAGTCGTTTTTCACCTTCAGCACTTCAGCGACCGCAGATAGTGGAACATTGTTCTCCTTGAGGTGAAGTGCTATGGAATTCCGAAGCTGCCCACCGCCGTGCACTTGCTTCATCGCGATTGGCGATCCCCACAGTAAGTGCGTTAAATGTTTGGGGTTTTCTCACGCACGCGACGCAGTTCAGGGTTTCTCCAATTGCAAATACTTCGATAACCTCCTTCTCAAAACCCTCCGCTCGAGGCTCGTGGTTTTTGAGAGGGAGTCTTCCGTTTTCCCCTGTCGCGCTCCCGAGGCCGCGCAGGCCTCTCTTGCATTCGCGACCTGGGGTTCGGATGTAGAGCTCAAGGATGCGGAGTGCAAGCAGTCGGGCCTCGCCCGTTCTCTCCCTCTCTCCCCCGAACACGTGCGCGGGACCCCGCCTGTGGAATATTTGCATGATTATCTTTGTCCCAGCCCGGTGGCACGCGACGCGTTCTCCTTCGGACTGGAGTATTTCATCTTCACTGCAGCGTCCGACTCCGAGGATTTCGGAGTATGGGAGGATTTACCATTCTTTACCGATCTACACGGTGAGATTTCCAGATCCTGGAAGCAGCCGTTTTCAGCCCGCCTAACAAACGCGGCAGCCGCTGATTTCACCAACCTCGTGGGTTTTGAGGAACAGGGCTATTCCGGCATTCCCGCGGTTGAAGACACACTGGCCACTCACCTCGCGCCATCTTCAGCTCCTTCGTGGAAGTCCCGCCCCCTCCTTCCCACCAAGCCGTGTAGGACTACTTCCGCCCTCATTGGTAAGTCCTACATGGCGGCTGGTCAAGCTGGCATGGCCCTTCACACTATGGCCATTCTCCAGGCCTATCAGGCGGATGTACTGAAGAAAATGGACGAGGGCACCAGTATGACACCGGAAGCAGTAAAGGAGCTACGCAAAGCCACGGATTTGGCGTTACGGGCTACTAAACATACAGCTCACGCCGTGGGACGTTCTATGGCGGGCGCGGTGGCGGCGGAGCGCCACCTATGGCTCAACCTTACCGAGATCCGCGATAAGGAAAAGGTTTTTCTGATGGACGCTCCGATTTCTCAGTCCTGATTGTTTGGGGAGGCGGTCAACACTGTGGTTGAGAAGTTCAGATCTGCAAAATCACAGTCTGCCGCTTTCAAGCAGTTCATGCCTAGGAGAGCGAGGGACGCTCCTACCCCGCACCCTCTCAGTCCAGAGATCGCCCCTCTAACAGAAGGGAATTTACCGCCAGGAGGAGCAACCAGAGTCATCCCCCACCTACCACGGTCTGGGGAGCTCACGGTCGTCCATTTCCCCGCCAACGTCCTCAAAGACGCATCGACCCAAAGCGGCCCAGCAAACCCTCTGCTTCGGCCACTTCGAGTCGCTCCTGACCCTCTGGTCAGAAAAAGGGGAGCTGCAGTTCACGACCGAGGCTGGGTCAGACCGCGCAAGCGTTTCTGCCCGCCCCCCACCAGCTCTCCCTATCCAGCTCTGTCATTTTCGCCGCCCAGCGTGCTTCGTAATACAGAACTGATTCTATCCTCGCCTTTTCCGGCGCTGAAGGAAGGAGACGCTGTTTGCTTTCTCCCCTCACGTCTGACTGGCTCACCATCCGCCGCGCGTCCAGACGGAGACACATCCTGTCTTCTCCGGGAACCAGAGCGGCCCAGCCTTCTCACTCCACTGCCTACTTCGCGCCAGGACGCCCTATATCAGGTATGTCCACCGCACCTCAACACACCTCTCACTTTGTCAAATTTCTTCCACAAGTGGAAGCTTTTGCCGGGGATATCAGCCTGGGTCCTCCGCACGATTCAGTCAGGCTACACGCTTCAGTTCTGTCGCAACCCCCCTCACTTCGACGGAGTCGCTCAAACGGTAGTGAACAGCGCCTCAGAGGCTTCTGTGCTACAACAAGAGCTTACTTCTCTCCTCCAAAAAGGGGCAATAGAGGAAGTTCTGGTAACAGAGGAGGAATGTGGCTTCTTCAGCCGTTATTTCCTTGTTCCGAAGAAGGACGGAGCGGAGGACTGGTTTGTTACAATAGACCTGAGAGATGCTTACTTCCATATTCAGGTTGTCAGATGACACAGGAAGTTTCTCAGGTTCGCCTTCAAAGGGAAGGCTTATCAATACAAAGTCCTTCCCTTCAGTCTTGCCCTGGCACCAAGGACGTTCACGAAGTGTATGGATGCCGCTCTGGCCCCGCTGAGGCTCCAGGGCATCCGTATTCTCAATTACCTGGACGACTGGCTCATTCTGGCCCACTCCTGGGAGTTAGCCTCTCATCACAGGGATGTTGTTCTTCGACACGTTCAATCTCTTGGCTTGAGAGTGAACACCGACAAGAGCGTTCTTACCCCGGCTCAGCAAACCACCTTCTTAGGTGTTCATCTGGATTCCGTGCCGATGCAGGCCCGTTTGGCTCCTGCTCGGATATCCAGTATCACAACATGCTTGGTCCGCTTCAGGCTAGGCCATCATGTTTCTGTAGGTACATGTCGCAGGCTTCTGGGTCTCATGGCCGCAGCTTCCCCGGTACTTCCCCTGGGACTGCTCCATATGAGGCCATTCCTTTGGTGGATGAAACGCTCAGGGGCTCGGTCAACAGGATCGGCCCTTCACCTATTGAAGGTGTCATGCGGCTGCTTTCGTGCCCTATCAATGTGGCGGGACCCTCTCTTTCTTCAGAAAGGGGTCAAGATGGGGGCTGTTTTCCGTCGCCAAATGGTTACGACGGACGCCTCTCTTACCGGCTGGGGTGTGGTATTCGAGGGCAGACCAGCAATGGGGATCTGGGAAGGGGAAGTTCTCTCCTGGCACATAAATTGCCTAGAGTTGAGAGCGGTATCCCTGGCCCTAGCACTTTCTCCCCTCACTCAGGGGGCACCATGTCATTGTCAGGACTGACAACATGGCAGTGGTGTCTCATGTGAATCGCCAAGGCATGCGTGCCACCTCCTCCTGTAGTCTCAGGGAAAGTTTTTGTCCCTGAGAGCAGTCCATGTGCCCGGAGTCTTGAACCTCGCTGCAGATTACCTGTCGAGACAGAAGCTCCAGTCGGGGGAATGGATGCTGAACCCTCAAACTGTGTCACTGATTTGGGAGATGTTCGGAAAAGCAGAAGTGGACCTTTTTGCCTCGGAGGAGTCGTCCCAGTGTCGGCTCTGGTTTTTCTCTGAGCTCTCCAGCCCCGTTGGGAATAAATGCGTTCGCGCATCCATGGCCCAATCTGAAACTCTATGTGTTCCCGCCCATCAAACTGATTCCGGCGGTTCTGTACAGAGAGAGAGAGAGAGTGGAGTCAGCCTCCTGCTGGTGGCTCCACGATGGCCATCCCAGACTTGGTTTTTGGAGGTGGTTCTCCTCCTGGACTCCTCCCCATGGGAGATACCGATCAGGGAGGACCTTTTGACACAGCTTCAGGGCAGGATTTGGCATCCTCACCCGGAGATTTGGAAGTTGTGGGTATGGCCCAACAAGGGCCAACGACGCTAAACACTGGTCTTTCTGTGGACGTTCAGGAGACCATTGCAAATGCTAGAGCCCCCTCCACTAGGAGGCTCTATTCCTCCAAATGGAGGGTCTTTGAGTTGTGGTGCTTGTCCCATGCAGTAAATCCAGCTAACTGCCCGGTCGGTTCAGTTCTGGACTTTTTGCAAGAGAAGATTGCTGCTGCAGAGTCAACCAACTGAGGCTGACTTAAAATACTGGGCCTCAAAAGGCTGTAAGCCAGACGAACAGGGAATTATCAGAGACTCTGAGGGGAAAGTGGCCTTGCCAAAATTAACACTTGTGTTGATCATACGTCATTATCATGGTCTCTCACACACCAGTTCTGCAAAAACGGCACAAGCAATCAATAATCAATCTAATATTCATCGACCTGTAAGTCATTCAGCCTTACCATTTCCAGAGGCTCCATTTCAACATTTGCAAAAAGATTTTATGCACATGCCACCTGTTCAGAATTGCAAATATTTGTTAGTGATTGTTTACAGATTCACAAAGTGGCCAGAAGCTTTCCCATGTGCGAGGGAGAATGCAAAAACAGTGGTCAAGATTTTGTCCAAAGAAATCGCCCCCAGATTTGGGATACCGACTGTAATCGACCACCCTTCGGGTCTATGTCGCAGCTATCGCTGCCTGTAGGGAGTCGGACGAAGTCCCTCTAGGCAAGCATAGACTGGTTTCATCTTTCATGCGAGGGGTTAGGCGCCTGAGACCAGTACGCTCCCCTGGTGTTCCTTCTTGGGACCTCTCCGTGGTCCTCGAAGGGTTAACATTGGCTCCATTTGAGCCCTTGGAGTCAGCTCGGAGCGGATTCTGACTCTCAAGGTTACTCTTTTGTTGGCACTGTCCTCTTTGAAGCGAGTGGGCGATCTTCAGGCCCTTTCTGTTAACGGGACCTGTATGGATTTTGCTCCTGGCCTAGTCAAGGTTACCTTAAGACCTAGGCCGGGTTATGTGCCCAAAGTTTTGTCCACGTCATTTCGCTCTCAGGTTATTACTCTTCACTCTTTTCACCTCCCTCCTTTTGACTCGGAGGAAGACGAGAAACTTCATTTGCTCTGTCCTGTTCGAGCTTTGAAGTGTTATGTGGACCGTTCTGACGGATGGAGGAAATCTAACCAGCTCTTGGTATGCTTCGGTACTGGCCGCCGCGGGCTTGGCGCTTCGAAGCAGAGGATTTCCCATTGGGTCTCCCTAGCTTATGAGGTGCGTGGTTTACCTTCACCTCTTGATATTAGGGCGCATTCTACCAGAGGTGTAGCTTCCTCTCAAGCACTTTTTAGAGGAGTTCTTTTGGAGGATATTTGTGGAGCCGCAGGTTGGTCCTCTCCGCACACTTTTGTGAGATTCTATAGCTCGACTTGGCTCCGGGTTTGCATGTCCTGTCTGCTTAACCTAGTCATGCAGGTTATCTGGTGTTCTTTGAGCCAGATACGGCAGTGCTTTAGCTTGGCGTGTTTGGTATATCGTTCCCATTACGTCATAAAGTGACGCAGCGTCGAGTGAACCTATGAAAGAGAACGTCTCAGGTTACTTGCATAACCTATGTTCTCTGAGTAGGGAACGAGACGCTGCGTACGCTGCCAAGGTCCTCGCGCTGCTGACAGGCCTTCCTTTTCGGCAGAGAAATCTGAGGAGCAGATGGCGCGCGCCGCGAAGTATAAGAGTGACAACGTCAAAGAAGTGGGTGCACACGCAATCATGATAGTACAGGGACATGTTGAATTATCCATTCCCCTTCCTTCAGTATCTACATCCCAGGACATTTCACACATACACATTACACTTTGTTTAATGTTTCGTTCTAGTTATGTCGTTATGTTTGGTGTTTGTTTAGCGTGAAGTGCGTTGGTTGGCCGGTCGGGAGGCGCTGCGCTGGCCAAACAGAGCAATCGAGTGGCGATCAGTTATGACGTCACTGACTGTGCCGCGTCGACGCAGTGCCCCGGAGGCCGATTAAACCATGGGGTAATGATAATAGGGGTACCTGTGTTTATATGTGTGGTAGAAGTAAAACGTGACATTTATTGTTGTTGTTGTAATAAGTGTTTCTGTGTGGGTTATATGTTGAGATGTTGTTTATTACTAATTGTGTGTGGATAAAGGTGTAAAAATGTTAACTGGGTGAGTTTATACGCAGTATACTTACCTGTTATTGGAAAAGTCCCAAAGAGGGGTGGAGTCTGGTCTATTAAAGAGGAGGCCAGACTCAAAATACTCACTTGTTGACCAAGTCAAGTCTAGAGTGCTAAGTCTGTGGTGCCTCGAGCGAACCGTAAACCGTTGGTATATCGTGGATACTATATTTATATATTTTGTTCATTTGTTTATTTAAATTTTTTGTTTGTTTGTTTTGTTGTGCTTAATGACCACCTGTATATATACCCCCTCACCGTTGGACTTAATTATTTTGGCACTGTAAATAAATCTCACTTTGCATAAAAGTGCCATTGCGGACTGAGCCATCAGTTTTATTTACATCTTACGGACATTAACTACGTACCCAAGCGATCTGGTGGAGCTCGCTTTATCACAGTTGGTGGCAGCGGTGGGATGGCTACCCCCAACGCTTTCGAGCATCCTCTGTTCCATCTGGAGAATCGCCGACAGAGACCTACCATCGCTTAAGAAATCTGTATCGACGATGGGTACGGCCCAAGGAGCACTCAAAGGAGGAGATTGGTGAGGCCATTATCCTTGAGCAGCTTCTTCGCATACTTCCGTATGATTCTCGCACATGGGTGCGGGAGCATGAGCCAACGTCGGGACTAGCGGCCGCGAAACTGGCTCAACAGTACATGAACGCTCACCGTGGAGGCCCACGCACTCAACCACCCAGAGGTACAGTACGCGTTGTTTCAGATAACGTTGGGGTTGGGACTGAAAGGGGTCGAGTAGACCACACAGACAGTGGACAAGGTCAAAAGCCAACAACCGTCAAGGGATTAATTTGCTTTTATTGCCAGCAGCCAGGGCACAAGGCATCAGTGTGTCCTGTGCGCAAAGCAAAACTGACTGGATTTTGTTATGTTCCCAGAGAGGAGGACAATGTTAAAGACTCTGTAGGGGAGAGTCAAACTCTGTGTAATGTAACTGTCAATGGACATTCCTTGCAAGCTCTTGTGGACACTTGAAGTTCTCTATCATTGGTAAAACCCTGTTTTGTGTCAAATGTTAACTATGAGAACAGCACCTCGGTTTAGTGTGTATATGGGGATATAAAGCAGTATCCCCAAGCTGAAGTGGTTGTGGGGGTACACAATCAATTGTACTTGTTAATAGGGATGGGCGATATCTTATCGTTTGCGATATACCGGTAAAAATTCTCCCCACGATAAGAATTTGTCTTCCCGCGATAATAACGATAAAGCCTAGTTGATGGCGCGACCCATCCGCACAGTGCCGCCGCTGGCCGTGTTGATGCCCTAATCGTTATTACTTTATGATGGCCGTGGTGGCTGCGTTCGTCAATTTGTATAGCTGAACTTTTCTTGTGGTGTCCTACGCGCAGCACTTGGTGCCCTAGCACTTGGTGCCCTACGCGCAGCGCGTGATGGGAGCGGCGGCACTGAATCCGCATCTCACGTGCAGAGCTGCGGAAGAGTTCACAGCTAAACGAGGGGCTACCTGAGGGCAATCTGAACCTGTACATACAGATGTATTTTCACTCGCTGAGCACTTGGACTGAGCGCTTAAGAGATTCGCTCTGTCTCAATCGATCGGTAAAGCAAACTATTTCAGTTCAACTCAATGAATGCGCAGTGTATTTGACGCACAATAAACACTAATGTGAGGCGCGCGACTGAGAGCGCTCAGTGTTTCACACACACTCAAAGAGAGAGCGAGAGAGTCTTATACCACACAGAATTGACGTGCTACATTTAAACAATATCCTTTGTTGTATTTTCCTGTAAAATAATGGTGTTTATTTGGAATTATTCAGCCTTTCGTGAACAGGAAGAAGCGAATGCACAAACGGGAATCTCATTGGCTGGCGTGCACCTATTACTGTGCCTGTTTTGATTTCAGCAAATCAGTTCGAATGAACGCTGACAACATGATTAATATTCACGAACCCAGAAGCTCATTAATCCTTAGTGCAGTTTATTTTTATTAGTTGAAAAATTTGTGGTATTATTTTATCAACTCAAATTACTGAAGTTCTATCATTAAATCCTTATTTGTAACTTTTTTGTAATCTGAAGACATGGTTGGGATAATTACTTTTGCTGTTTCTGCTATTTTTACCACTGTTTGCACCATGAGTGTATGAATAAATACAGAAACGGTTTACATTTAAAACTTGTCATTGATTTGAATTATTATTGTTTGTATTGTGTGATGTTTTTCAGCACAGTTGCACTATTTAAACATTACCTGCACTTTTACAGAAGACAATTATATCTGCAACTTTTCCATTTCTGAAAAGGCTGGTGTGGAATTTTACATTAAAAAAATAAATGTATATATATATTATGTATTATAGGAGCCTATTTGATGACAGGTACGTTTTACTTAAGATCATTGTTTGTTTTTCTGAGTCTGCATGCAGAATGCATGCAGCTCTCACTTGTATCCAAAAACATGGGGAATGATACTACATTTATCGCCATTGATATCGTTATCGCAATAAATACTAGAAAATATCGGGATAAATTTTTAAGTCCATATCGCCCATCCCTACTTGTTAAATGTTGGCATAGTTGACAACTTACCAGCAGACATGATTTTAGGACGGGACTTGCCGGTTCTTTATGAACTGGTACAAAACATCAAAGACTCTGAGACTTTTTCTGCCACTGATACAATAAACCTGTCATGTCCTGCTGTTACTAGGGCACAAGCCAAGGCAGGTCTGCAGCCACTGCCAGACTTGGACAGTAGTCTGCTGGAGGGCGGGACCAAGGGCCTAAAAAAATCACGCCGACAGCGGCGTTTAGAAAAGTACCTGGGTACCCCAGCCTCTAAGACTTCTATGGAGGGTCTGGATGTAAGTGGCTGGAGGATCCCGGAGGATATTTCAAAACTGCAAAGGGCGGATGAGTCTTTAAGACGACTCTTTGAGAAGGCTGAGCATGAAAATACACCTAACCTGTGCAATGAAATGTATGTTGTGTTGAATGGAGTATTACACCTAAAGACAAATGATGTTACACGTTTGATTGTTCCAACCTGTTGTCGCCATGTTGTCTTACATTTAGCACACACTGTTCCCTGGGCGGGCCACCTAGGCCAGCAGAAAACATATGCACGCATTAGCTCACGCTTTCATTGGCCCACACTATACACTGATGTACAAACATATTGCAAAACATGTGCCATCTGTCAAAAGACCAGTGTTGTGTCCCAGCGGGGTAGAGCACCCCTGCATCCTCTCCCCGTAATCTCTGCTCCTTTCAGGCGTATCGCCATGGACATTGTGGGGCCATTTGAAAAAGTAGTGCGGGACATCGGTACATCCTGGTGGTCAGCGATTATGCCACAAGATATCCAGAAGCTTTCCCACTACGATCCATCACCACACCTAAAATCATTCATGCCCTCGTCCAGCTCTTCTCCAGGGTAGGCATACCAGAAGAGATCCTGACGGACCAGGGAACCAACTTCACCTCGTGGCTAATGGGGCAGTTACACCAGCAACTGGGCATCACTGCCATCAGGACCAGTCCGTACCACCCACAGACTGACGGCCTGGGGGAAAGGTTCAATCAAACTCTGAAGAACATGTTACAGAAGTTTGTGGCAGACACGGGACGTGATTGAGACAAATGGCTACCTTTTGTGATTTTTGCATATAGGGAAGTACCTCAAGCCTCCACTGGTTTCTCGCCATTTGAGCTCCTCTATGGCTGGCAAGTGCAAGGTCCCTTGGACCTGCTGCAAAAGAGCTGGGAGGACCCTGCATCCAGAACCGAGGAAAAGGGCATAGTACAATACGTGTTGGAAATGAGAGACCGACTTGAGCAATATCGGGAACAGGCGAGGGAAAACCTACAAGAGGCACAGCAAGCGCAAAAGCGGTGGTATGACCAACATGCAAGACTTCGAGTGTTCCAACCAGGGCAAAAAGTGTTGCTCCTGTTACCAATGTCGACAGAGCCCAAGACCCAGGACAAAGAGGGAGGTGAGGTCCTTCTTGGGATTAGTGGGCTGGTACAGGAGATATGTGCCCAATTTCGCCTCCATTGCAGTACCCCTTACCAACTTACTGAGTAAATCAGTAAACAACCCAATTCCATTGACTGAGGACAGTGAAACTGCTTTCAACATGCTGAAAGAAAAGATGTGCTCCAAACCGGTCCTACAGAGTCCAGACTTCTCTCAGTGTTTCCTTGTGCAGGTGGATGCGTCCGCAACCGGAATAGGCGCAGTCCTCATACAGGGAGATGCCGGAGAAGAGAAGCCAGTTGTCTTCCTTAGTCGAAAGCTGTTACCCAGGGAAACCCGATACTCTGCGATAGAAAAGGAGTGTCTCGCCATCCCTCGACAGTCTACGGTACTACCTCCTGGGCCGAGAATTTGATCTAGAAACGGATCATCGAGCACTGACCTGGATCCATTCTATGAAAGGTCATAATGCCAGGGTGACAAGATGGTACCTGGCCCTGCAACCTTATAACTTCAAGGTACGGCATCGACCTGGCAGACAGAATGTGGTCACCCTACCTGTCCCGGTACCCGATCAGTGTGCGGCTTGCAACACGTAAACAATGCGTACTGTACCTCTGGGTGGTTGAGTGCGTGGGCCTCCACGGTGAGCGTTCATGTACTGTTGAGCCAGTTTCGCGGCCGCTAGTCCCGACGTTGGCTCATGCTCCCGCACCCATGTGCGAGAATCATACGGAAGTATGCGAAGAAGCTGCTCAAGGATAATGGCATCACCAATCTCCTCCTTTGAGTGCTCCTCGGGCCGTACCCATCGTCGATACAGATTTCTTAAGCGATGGTAGGTCTCTGTCGGCGATTCTCCCGATGGAACAGAGGATGCTCGAAAGCGTTGGCGGTATGTCTCTGGTGAGATGTTAAATTTCTCCAGCAGTGCTTCCTTTAGATCAGCATATATCTCCGCCTGCTCCTCGTCCATTGCTAGATACGCCTCCAGCGCCTGTCCGGTCAGTAAAAGAACCAACCGATAGCTCCACTCCTCCTCAGGCCACCTCCAGGTCCTGGCCAGCCGCTCGAACCGCCAAAGATAATTTTCAATGTCTTCCCCCTGCTGGAAGATCAGCAACTTTGGTTCGGATCGTTGTATCGGCTCACTCTGTCCATAAGCACTTGGGGAATCTCTTTCATGTATTCTGGGTAGTGTGGATACCCTTTGTGCAGCTGGCATTGGTAGCTCCATCCGTGGGCTCTCACCGTCGGAAAAAGATTCCATAGGTCGAGTCGACTGCCGGATAGACTCCCGTAGCCCCTGGATCTCCTGCAGATACCTTTCCTCTCTCCCCTGCTGTGCGTCTAGGAACTGACGCATCAGGGACACCATTCCCTCCCCCGCTGCTGCACCTGAAGTGCTTGGCTTCGACTGCAGTGGACTGGGCATTGATGGAGGTTTAGACCGACTCTGTGTAATCTCCTCGTCCTCCGTACTTTCCATCGAGTCCCAAGTCGCATCCTCCTCCTCCACTGCCTTCCCCTGGGACCGTAAACCCGTCCTGGGTTTTCTGCCTTTTGGCGCTGGCTTGCGGGTAGCCATCCCACCGCTGCCACCAACTGTGATAAAGCGAGCTCCACCAGATCGCTTGGGGGCGTAGTTAATGTCCGTAAGATGTAAATAAAACTGATGGCTCAGTCCGCAATGGCACTTTTGTGCAAAGTGAGATTTATTTACAGTGCCAAAAGAATTAAGTCCAACGGTGAGGGGGTATATATACAGGTGGTCATTAAACACAACAAAACAAACAAACAAAAAAATGTAAATAAACAAATGAACAAAATATATAAATATAGTATCCACGATATACCAACGGTTTACGGTTCGCTCGAGGCACCACAGACTTAGCACTCTAGACTTGACTTGGTCAACAAGTGAGTATTTTGAGTCTGGCCTCCTCTTTAATAGACCAGACTCCACCCCTCTTTGGGACTTTTCCAATAGCAGGTAAGTATACTGCGTATAAACTCACCCAGTTAACATTTTTACACCTTTATCCACACACAATTAGTAATAAACAACATCTCAACATATAACCCACACAGAAACACTTATTACAACAACAACAATAAATGTCACGTTTTACTTCTACCACACATATAAACACAGGTACCCCTATTGTCATTACCCCATGGTTTAATCGGCCTCCGTCAGTGACGTCATAACTGATCGCCGCTCGATTGCTCTGTTTGGCCAGCCTCCCGACCGGAACGCCAACCAACGCACTTCACGCTAAACAAAGACCAAACATAACGACATAACTAGAACGAAACATAAAACAAAGTGTAATGTGTATGTGTGAAATGTCCTGGGATGTATATACTGAAGGAAGGGGAATGGATAATTCAACATGTCCCTGTACTATCATGATTGCGTGTGCACCCACTTCTCTGATAGCAGAAACGGCAGGGAAAATGAAGCGGGAATGCGGTAGGTATGCGTGTATGTGTGTGTGTGTGTGTGTGTGTGTGTGTGTGTGTATGTGTGTGTGCCAGTGTTGCTTCTCCAGCGGTGATGATTACGGCTGCTTCGTCACAGGGGCGGCACGCGCGCCATCAGCCAATCAATTGGCTTGATTCTATAAGGGCTTCAGACAATCGGCACACCCAGAGGGCGTTCCCATTACGTCATAAAGTGACACAGTGTCTCGTTCCCTACTCAGAGAACATAGGTTATGCAAGTAACCTGAGACGTTTTCACATGTTAACAAATAAACATTCAAGTAACATCACAGAACGTCTTACATGACGCATGTGTATCAATGTAATTAACTATAAATTAAAATATAACTTACAAGCGATGCTTTCCCAAGGCACAAACAGAAATGAAGACAGGATAAGGTGACTAGAGCTGCAAGCTGACCGCATGGAATATAACTACTAATCTGTTTTCTGATCAGACTGCATCATGTGATAAAATCAACCAATGAAAGCAATGTAAGAATTATATATGAACACAATGAATTACTCCTAGATGCCCACTAGGGGGAGAAAGTAACAAACTAAATGCAAAGTATTCCTACAGAACATGACATGACATTCAATTTCCTACTATTTTTAAGGTGTTCTTTGACTCCTTAGAGAAAGACATCCAAATCGAAGAAATTAAAGAATCTATATCCTCTATGAAATCTAGCAAGACTCCAGGACCTGACGGATTTCCGTCTAAATTTTATAAGGTTTTTTCTAATTTGTTAAGCTCAATTTTGCTTTTAGTTTTCTCCGAAAGCCTTCAGAATTGCAATTTGTCTTCAAGTTTTTTATTATCTTAGCTTGTAAAGAAAGACAAGAATCAACTAGAATGTGGTTCGTATTGTCCCATTTCTTTGTTAAATTGTGACTGCTAAATTATTTCCAAACTTCTGTCTATCTGTCTTGAAAATGTTATGTGTCAAATAATTTCACCAGATCAAACTGGATTTATTCGGGAAAGATATTCCTTTTCTAATGTCAGGCGTCTTTTTTAATATACTGTACTTCCCTCATTCAGACAATCCAGAGGTGGTATTGGTGTTTGACCGTGTTGAATGGAGCGTCTCAGTTACGTATGTAACCCTCGTTCCCTGAAGGAAGGGAACAGAGACGTTACGTCAGTTACTGACGGAATGGGGTTTCGCTTAGAAGCCAATCGCCTTTGAGATCTACAAAACGAGCCAATGGCATGATAATGCCATGGGTCTGCGGAATTTACATAATGCAACCCCACCCCACTGCGTGGGTATAAAGGGCGTTGCAGTGCAGTCTCACATTATGTTAACTTGCTGAAGAGCCGAGGCTGAGCGCCTGGCCGTTCCAGCGGTACAGCGGTAGTGGCAGGGGGACGTAACGTCTCCGTTCCCTTCCTTCAGGGAATGAGGGTTACATACGTAACCAAGATGTTCCCTTTCAGTCAGTACACTACGAGTTACGTCAGTTACTGACGGAATGGGGGTCCCAATTCCATCTCACCACGACGGCGGTCTTCCAGCGTCCTGCGCTGACCGGGGCTCCTTGCCGTGAGTCTTAGCAGGAACGCTAGGCTCAACGCTAAAACCAAGGTACACTGGGAAGTATATTCCACGTGAAGAAATGCAAAACAATGCCTGCCCGAATGGAGGGCTTAAAAATACACATATGACCCCTGTAGGGATTGCATATGGAACACTCTGGGGTATCCAGCCGCAGGTGGAATATTTCAACCCAAGGAGTGGCAAGGTGTCTTGCCAAGGGAAGACACGCGCTCGAGGAGACTTACCATGGAAATACACATGGGGGAACCATGCACACGGAGGCACCTAGCCGGACACGAGGGCTAACCAATCGGGCATGCACTCTGGGTTTGACATCGTCAGTGCTGGAGGAGCTCAGGGCCTACTGAGAAGCTCACCTGAGTGGAAATGCGCACGCATCCAGTCCGAGGAGTGGAATGGCGCAGCAAGCGATGACACCTGAGCCTGTCCAGTCACTGGCCGCCTGGGGCGAGTACACGGAAGGACACAGGCTCCACTCGGAGATTATAGAATCTTGCGAATGTGTTGGGTGTCGCCCAGCCTGCAGCTCTACAAATGTCTGTCAGCGAGGCGCCATGCGCTAAAGCCCAAGAGGAAGCTACACTCCTGGTGGAGTGTGCTCTTATCCCAAGGGGGCATGGCATGCCCTGAACCTGATATGCCAGGACAATGGCATCCACTTTCCAGTGAGACAACATCTGCTTGGAGAGAGCCTTCCCTTTCTGCTGCCCTCCGTAACAGACAAAGAGCTGGTTTGAGGTCATGAAACACTGCATCCAGTCTACGTAAGCGCAAAGGGCGCGTACTGGACAGAGCAGTGCCAAGGCTGGGTCTGCCTCCTCCACAGGCAGCGCTTGCAGGTTCACCACCTGATCTCTAAAAGGAGTGGTGGGAACCTTGGGCACGTATCCAGGCCGGGGTCTCAAGATCACATGAGAATTAGCCGGCCCGAATTCCAGACACGCTTCGTCAACCGAAAATGCCTGCAGGTCCCCTACCCTCTTAATGGAAGCCAGAGCAATCAAGAACGCCACTTTCATTGAAAGGAAATGGAAGCTTCAGCTTAAGTTCTGCCAGGAAGACTTAATCACTTCGTCACTTATTAACTTCATCTCTATCCAATCACGTCTTCATATTTTCTGTATAAAGGTCGTACTTACACATGTTTGAGTTCGCAGATGCCGATGCGACAACACGCGTATGCCGATGCGACAAATCAGTTGACGATCCGGGCGTTTCGTAGCGGTTGATCGTTGGTTCTATGATAACTAATAATGTTCATACAGTAGCGTTCTAAGTCCACGTCAGCCTATCATTCTGTTCAATGGGTTACCGCAGTAACAGACGCGAGTGCTTCACTAACAAAAGCAAGTCTCACGTCAGACTCAGATCAATCGCTTTCATGGAGGACTATCTGGGCATGTTATCAAAGACACGGCTGCGGTTTCATCACCATTCTGGCGACATCACTACATCAGCATTTATCACAGTGATATGCATATGGTTATGCATTCCGATGGCGATTGGGTGTAGTATCTTACTCTTTTCAACTTTGTCGCAAGTATGTCTGTATAGAGCACACACATGCATCGTGTGAGTCGCGCACAGGTGTTTGCCGGTCTGCTTGTGCAACGTGATCGCTCGTTGTGACTCGGTTGTGTCCATAGTGCTCGTAAATGATTCGCATGACACCGGTTACCGTTATAGATAGTATTTTGTTAGAAAAACTGAAACAGAACAGATATGCACAGCATATTTATACTCTTATCATTCTCCCTACGAATGCAAGGAAACAACACGGGTTTTAAAGCAACATGCACCTTTTTAATCAGGGCTTCATGTTGAACTGAAGTTAAGCTGAAATCGCGATTGGTTCAGTGTTATCAGATCGCTGAAATTCAATAAAACAAAAACAAATAAAAAACAAAAAAAAACAAATGCTGAGCAAATTAGCATATTTAGGTACAGGACCGACATCAGTGCTTTCTGTTCTTATTCAATGGCGTTAGATTCATCTTCCAAGCGCTGTGAGTTCGTCACATATGCAATTTAACTGACATAACAGTTTCAAGCTTAGAAGTGTTTGGCCTGCATCCAGCAGAGTACATATTTGCTCAAACATATGGGGCGCCAAGTGTTGGAATGGCTTCCTTTCGTGATTCGATATGGCCTCCTTCCCTATGAGGAAGAACTGCAGCGTTCCGTGCTCACATTAAGGTGCTTCGCTTATTGTATTATAAAAATGCGCAACATATTATTAAATTGGTTAATCAAAACAAACACGTCATATATATATTAGTAATTGTGTGCATTTGTCTTCGCTTTACTCCAGTTAATTTGACTCTTAGTTTTTTATTCAGCTACTGATATCTGGATACCTCTTATATTTCGAGAAACTTAGATTGTAGCGTTACGTCTTACTTAATCCTTCCGGCTAGGACGCCATGGCTACATTATGATAAAACAAATGTGTATCTTGCTTGTACTCTCAGCACCATATGTCGTGTAAGGTTTGCATACAAAACAAGGTTTGACTTGACATTCTATAGCAGCACTAAATTGATTCAGTACTCAATCTGACCTGTTTACATAAAGATTGCATCGTACAGCATCTACATCACAATTATTGATTTGAAAACAATTATTCAAATCTTTTATGAATACAGTGAGCAGAGTGCACTCCCTTTATAAACGCATGAAACTGTCAAATGCTTCAGTTCAGAAACTCATTGGAACTGCTGTGGTCAATCTGACTACACCGAATCATGAATCTATTGCATGTTCTACTATTCGTTGGTAGAGCGTATGCGCTGGAAGGCAGAGTTGGCAGTGATAAGCTCTGGGCCATTCAATCCCGATTGAGTTTTTCTGCGTTGTGTGGCGCGCCAATTGGGGATTGCATTCGAGTGCTCAACAGACTTTACCTTACATTTGTGCATTCGGCGGACGCTTTTGTCCAGGGCACCTTCAGTTGCATTCGGGGTGCACATTTCGCGTTTCCGGGTCTTGCTTTTCCTGGGAGTCGAGCCTGTGGCTCGCCGTTGCTGGTGCCGCGCTCTGCTGTTTGAGCTACTGAAAACACATGTCTGTGATCAGCTACACTTGCATCGGATCCTATTGCGACTAACAAAATATTCAAGGGAGTTAATAGTGTTGACTGTTGACACAGTCTGCACATGCGTATTGATTCCTGGCTGCACCGCAAACGGCAAGGTCTCTCGCAGTAAGCTTTTTGTCTTCACTAAAGCTGGCACACGGTGCACTTAGAGTCATTGTGTTTTGTTGCTTTTCAGACTGCGATCCTGATGCTAACTGTGGGATCTCAGTGCATTACAGCAGCCTGTATGTTAAAAAAAAAAAAAAAAAAAAAAAAAAAAAAAAAAAAAATTCATCACAGTATTATCCTGGCTTAGGTTATCAAATGATGAATCTCGTTTTTGATCTCTTTCATAGGTTCGGTAGCTGTGTCGGGTCCTATATAGCTAGTTATGGTTTTATTAGCCAGTAAAGCTAAAACCTTATAAAACTTTCTTTTGCAAGGGCATCGTCCGGTGTTCTCAATCACATGCACATGTTATGTATCCGTCATACTGTTCTGGTTTAATTTCTTTTGGGGGGTTCTCTCAGCAGGTTGACGGTTAGATGGTGTTCTATCAAGATGTGAGCGGGAGCTACGCCAGGGGTTTAGAATCCTCCTAACTGCAGATGGAAAGAAATGTGATTTCCAACTCATGGGCCATTCTTTCAGATTGGTGTTGCTACGAACATAGCTCAACGCACGGAGTTGGCATCCATGAATGTGGGATTCCACGATGGTCAATATGGTTTCTTCAGCAATGCTCAAGCCATCAGGCATGTTCAGTAAACTCTCCCATAATTCCAAAGGTAAAACTAAGATTACCTACTCGTCTTAACAAACATCAGGTAAATTCAAAGCTTTTAAGGTTGATCTTCCACTTCCACCGATATTCTGCTAGAAGCCATGTTATCAGCCTTTCGGCTTCATGTGTCCAAGGAAATTCACTTTGGAAACTAATCAGCTTAATCCTACTCTCGGTCTTCCCTATTCTGATCTTCACTTCTCACTCAATTTCCTTACTCTTTTCTTTAAGCATTTTAGAATGACTCTATAGGTTCTGGTATCACATTAACAATTCTAAGATGAAGAATAATTTCTATCCCTTTACAGCTATGGTTAAATTTCTTAAAATCCAGCCTAGAACTTCCAAATACGCACCGCTATTTATATTTACCTAACTGAGCAACCTTTCCAAGGCTTGTTTCAGAACTCACTTAACCACTGTTATCAAAAGCTGCAGTCTATCCTCCTCTCTCTATACCGGCTATTCATTCAGAATCGGGGCAGCTACAACAGCTGCTGAACGAGGAATCTCTACATCATAAAATCATGGGCAGATGGTCTTCCTCAGCTTTTGAATCATACATCAGACCCGATTCAAAAACCATTCTCGAAGCTCAGCAAGCTCTTCAGTAAAAATCAGGTAAATTTTATGCAATTACTGGTGGTGGTTTACTGGCGGTAATGGCCTTGCGTGACCTTGTCTCTCATTATATATATATATATATATATATATATATATATATATATATATATATATATATATATATATATATATATATATATATATATATATATATATATATATATATATTAAAAAAAATAAAATAAAAAAAAAGGCCGTCTATGTTGGCCTAACGCACCTATATCTGTCGGTCTATCAAGGCCTGTCTATGTCTGGCCTAACGTGGCTATATCTGTTCGGTCTATCGAGGCCTGTCTATGTCTGGCCTAACGTGGCTATATCTGTTCGGTCTACCGAGGCCTGTCTATGTCTGGCCTAACGCGGCTATATCTGTCGGTCTATCGAGGCCTGTCTATGTCTGGCCTAACGTGGCTATATCTGTCGGTCTATCGAGGCTGTCTATGTCTGGCCTAACGTGGCCATATCTGTCGGTCTATCGAGGCCTGTCTATGTCTGGCCTAACGTGGGTATATCTGTCGGTCTATCGAGGCTGTCTATGTCTGGCGAACGTGGCTATATCTGTCGGCCTATCGAGGCCTGTCTATGTCCGGCCTACGTGGCTATATCGTTGGTCTATTGAGGCTGTCTACATCTGGCTATGTAAGGCTAAACCAGTAGCGCTTAAAAATAATAATAAAAAAATAAAAAAATAAAAAAAATAAAAAATAAATAAATAAAAAAATAAATATAAATATTAAACCATCATAGTACCTAACCATAATTTTTCTATATTTCAGGAACCTCAGGATTCACGTCCGGCGTGTATTCTTTCGTCTACCATTTTGGGGGGAAGGCTGGCCCCGTCCGGTGGATCTACAATCCACCTACTTTTGGGGGTCGGCTGCGCCCCTGCCTTCATCTTCAGGCAGGAATATGCTGATCCGCTACCCTCGGATTATAAACTATGGACGGGGCCTATGCCAAAACTTTATTATGCTTGCTGGGCTGTCAATAAATGTATGCTTCATTCATCATTCTATCTCCCGAGTCTTTCTGGTAGAAATGGAAGCTTCAGCTTAAGTTCTGCCAGGAAGACTTAATCACTTCGTCACTTATTAACTTCATCTCTATCCAATCACGTCTTCATATTTTCTGTATAAAGATCGTACTTACACATGTTTGAGTTCGCAGATGCCGATGCGACAACCTCCACCCTCCCCACCACCACCAGGATGGTTCCGTCCATACCTCAAAAGGGGGGTCGGCTGCGCCCCTGCCTTCATCTTCAGGCAGGAATATGCTGATCCGCTACCCTCAGATTATAAACTATGGACGGGGCCTATGCCAAAACTTTATTATGCTTGCTGGGCTGTCAATAAATGTATGCTTCATTCATCATTCTATCTCCCGAGTCTTTCTGGTAGAACTTCAACTCTACGGATTGTAGGGGCTCAAAGGGAGCTTTCTGCAGGGCAGATAGAACCACTGCAAGATCCCAAGAGGGCATCTGAGGAGGGCGAGGTGGATTTAATCTCCTCGCTCCCCAAAGGAACCTGCTGACCAGGTTGTGCTGTTCAACTGTTTTAGAGTTCACCAGGTCATGGTGAGCCGATATAGCGGCCACGTAAACCTTCAGGGTGGAGGGAGACAGCCTTCGCTCCAACCCTTCTTGGAGGAAGGAGAGCACGGACCCGATCGGGCATTTCCTGGGCTCTTTTTCCCCGAGAAGAGCGGCAGGTGTCGAAGAGGTTCCACTTCAACGCATAAGCCTGTCTGGTAGACTAGGCCCTAGCGGAAGTGATGGTAGCCGCCACCTGAGGTGGCATTGTACTCAAACCTGCCGTATCCCGTCCAGGGTCCACACGTGTAGGTTCCATAGACCGGGACGTGGGTGCCATAGGGTGCCCCGTCTCTGAGTCAGGAAGTCCTTCCTCAGGGGGATCGACCAGGGAGGGGCTGTCGCAAGGAGTACTAGTTCTGAGAACCAGGTTCGGCTGGGCCAATACGAGGCGACCAAAAGGACCTGCTCCCTGTCCTCCCTAATCTTGCACAGATCTTGCTGGGGGAAACGCATACTTGCGTAGGCCCTGCGGCCAGCTGTGCGCTAGTGCATCCGTGCAGAGGGTTCCCTCGGTCAGGGAGTAATACCAGCGGCAATGGGAAGAGTCGTGGGAGGCAAACAGATCTATCCATGCGTCGCCAAACTGTTCCCAAATCAGCTGGACCGACTGGGGATGGAGTCTCCATTCCCCTGGCAGCGTCTGAAAACGTGACAGCTCGTCGGCCGCACGATTCAGTTCTCCCGGGATGTGAACGGCATGAACGGCTGTTGTCCTACCGACCTCGGGACTCGATCGCGAAGCCAGTGCTGAAGCGTTGTCATATGAAGCAATCCGAGCGGCGTGACCGCAGCTGCGGATGCCATATGCCCCAGGAGCCTCTGAAAGTATTTCAGTGGAACCGCTTTCTTGCCCTCGAATTGGCGAAGACAAGTCAGCAGTGACTGGGCGCGTTCGCTCATAAGCTGCGCGTACATGGCGACAGAGTCAATTTTCATACCGTGAAAAGAGATCCTTTGCACTGGGGATAGTTTGCTCTTTTCCCAGTTGACCCGAAGGCCCAGACGGGCTAGGTTCTGGAGCACCAGGTCCCTGTCTTCGCAAACCTGCTCTCGAGAGTGACTCAGAATCAGTCAGTCGTCAAGATAATTCAGGATGCAAACCCTGTGTTGCCTGAGTGGCACAAGGGCTGCCTCGACAACTTTCGTGAAGACGCGAAGGGACAGGGCTAACCCGAATGGGAGGACTGTGTACTAATATGCCTGCCCCTCGAAGGCAAACCGTAGAAGCGGTCTGTATCGAGGAAGAATGGAGACAGTACGCGTCCTTCAGGTCGATTGCTGCAAACCAATGCGACGGACGAACACATTCGAAAATGCGTTTGGCTGGCTCTCAGGACCGCCGCTTAGACTGCCCGGGTTAAGGCTGCTGCTGGGGCTGAGTGGGAGGGGCGGGAGCAGCAGGAGAGTGGCCTCGGCGGGGAGCAGACTGAGGCTTCTGTGCCGACGGCTGGGTGGAGGCAGCAGCTGGCCGCCAGGGCAGAATATGTTTGATCGCCTCAGTCTGCTTCTGAGTGGCCGAGAACTGTTGGGCAAAATCCTCGACCACCCCGCCGAATAGCCTAGCCTGGGATATGGGAGAATTGAGGAACCAGGTCCGCTCAGATTCTCGCATATCAGCCAGGTTGAGCCATTAGTGACTCTCCTGGACCACCGAAGTGGACGGAGAGAGCGTGCAGTCACCTTCGTCTCTTGTAGAGCGAGGTCGGTGGCCGCAAGCAGCTCTTGCATTAAAGCAGGGTCAGCATTACCCTTGTGCATGTCTCTGAGCACCTTGGCCTGGTAGACCTGAAGGGTGGCCATAGCATGCAGGGCGGACACAGCTTGTTCCGTAGCTCTGTAGGTCTTGGCTATACAGCTGAATAAAATTATGCTGCATTATTTTCCTGTTTAACACAGTGAAGCTGCTTTGAAACAATCTACATTGTTAAAAGCGCTATATAAATAAAGTTGACTTGACTTGACTTGACTTCGCCACCAGAGTAGACGTAAACCTACAGGCTTTGGACGGGTGCTTTGGGTCAGCGGGCCATGTTGAAGCACTCTGCGGACACAGTTGCATCTCAACAGAACGTTCAACAGGGAGGACCCCAGTGTACCCTTTCTCTGTGCCGCCATCGAGAGCAGTGAAGGCGGAGATGGCTGCTGAGCTATCGCGATAGGTCAGGGGAGACCTTCACGATTTCGACACCTCCTCATGCACTTCCGGGAAGAAGGGCACTGGAGTTTGGCGGGCGCCTTCGGCACAGGCCGCCCCCAGATACCAATCGTCCAACCTGGAATGCTCGGGACATGACGGAGGGTTCCACACAAGCCCAAGGCGCTCAGCTGCCCGGGAAAGCATGGCTGTGAGCTCCAGATCTGACTCAGGCAATGCAGGAGCTCCCGAAGGAGGCAGCACAGCCGAATCGTCATCTCCGGAGAACTCCAGTCCACCTTGTGATGCGGTGATTGACATGGTGTCATCCACCAGTGCGCCAAATGAAGCGCTGGGTCCAGCCCGGGAAACACCAACACCATCATCTGGCAACACCACGGGTTGCAGTGTGCAAGAAGGGGGTGTGGCCCGAGGAATATTCGTCGGGTTGGCCCACACCGTCACCCTCAGATCACCCTGACCACCAGCCAAAGTATCCCCTCTCGAGGAGGAAATAGATTGGGGTGTGGTAGAGGGGACTCTCCCCCCAGCCTGGAGATCACTGAGTCTTGATCGCAGCACTGCGATGGTCACGTTCCCGCAGTGGATAGAAGCTCAGGCAAGTAATACTCGGCTCTGAAGCAGAAACATAATGCGAGACTGCACTGCAACGCCCTTTATACCCACGCAGTGGGGCAGGGTTGCATTACACAAATTCCGCAGACCCATTTTCATGCCATTGGATCGTTTTGTAGATCTCAAAGGCGATTGGCTTCCAAGCGAAACCCCATTCCGTCAGTAACTGACGTAACTCGTAGTGTACTGACTGAAGGGAAACTATTTTTTTCAGGTCTTAGAGAAGATTTGGTCCTACTTTTACTTCTTGGATTCAAATTTTATATGCAGCCCCTAAAGCTTCAGTACGTACCAATAATGTCTATTCAGAGTATTTCAAACTACAACGGGGCACAAGATATTATATAGTTTTATCGTCTAGACCTAGACACACACACACACACACACACACACACACACACACACTGACCTGAATTTGACCACCCAAGTTTCAATTGCATCTTGTACAGTTAGGTTGAGGGGGATCTTTAGGTCCTGCTTCAGTTTCTCCAGCGGCTCAGGGCTCTTCACCTGTTCCAGCAGCTTCTTCAGAACCTTATAGTGGAACTTATTGAGTGCATTGTTGAAGACATGCTGGTCTTTATCCAGATCACAGTAACCAATCACGCTGCGATTCACACCAATGGCATCTAGAAGCTTCTGTGATGCATTTCTGAGCTGAGCCTCCTGTGCATCATTTCTGAGCCGAGCCTCCTGTGCTGCATTTCTGAGCCGAGCCTCCTTTGCGGCATTTTTGGGCTGAGTCTTCTTTGCGGGATTACTGGGCTGAGTCTTCTTTGCGGGATTTCCGGGCTGAGTCTTCTTTGCGCGATTTCTGGGCTGAGTCTTCTCTGCTGCATTTCTGAGCTGAGTCTTCTCTGCTGCATTTCTGAGCTGAGTTTTCTCTGCTGCATTTCTGAGCTGAGTTTTCTCTGCTGCATTTCTGAGCTGAGTTTTCTCTGATGCATTTCTGAGCGGAGTCTCCTGTGCGGCATTTCTGGATGATGGGTGGGCCTCCAATAGTGTGGGTGGGCCAGCCGCCATAATACTTTGCACCCCTTAATTTGGAAGAAAAATCCAAAAATCCGATTGAAACACAGCTAAAAGTATTCCTCATATGTTAGACCCTTTATTGTCTATTGTCTTTTAATATACCGTATTTTCCGCACTATAAGGCGCACCGGATTATAAAGCGCACCTTCAATGAATGGCCTATTTTAGAACTGTTTTCATATATAGGGCGCACCGGATTATAAGGCGAATAGAAGATACTGCAGTCAAACGTTTGCCTGGGTTTGCGTTATGCATCCACTAGATGGAGCTGTGCTAAAGGGAATGTCAACAAAACAGTCAGATAAAGTCAAACTTTATTAAGCGTCCTGACAACCTGACAACGTTCACTCCCATGGTAACGTTGTTCAAACGTTGATGTGCATATAACAATATCTCCCAGCCTTGCTCACTCGTCTCCCAAACGTGGAGGGGAACTTTTCCCTAATTCAGTAAACACGTAGTAAAAGAAACTGTCTGATACCACTAAATCAAACGTTAGTGCATAACTCAACATTGTTCAGTTACGTATAACACGTAAAGCTCACTTTTTCAGTTCATTGCTCACTCTTCTCCCAAACGTGGAGGGGAACTTTTCCCTAATTCATTAAACACGTAGTAAAAGAATCAGTCTGATACCACTAAATAAAACGTTAGTGCATAACTCAACAGTGTTCAGTTACGTAGAACACGTAAAGCTCACTTTTTCAGTTCATTCCCCGTCCACGAATCCCTCGAATTCTTCTTCTTCAGTGTCCGAATTGAACAGTTGGGCGACTACGGCATCCAACCTGCCCGGCTCCCTCTCGGCATTATCCGAGTCAGTGTCGCTGCTGTTGCCTGGCAGTTCAGAGATTATTCCTGCCTTCGTGAAAGCTCGGATCACAGTTGAGACTGATATATCAGCCCAGGCATCCACGATCCATTGGCAGATAGTGGCGTAAGTCGCCCGGCGCTGTCTCCCCGTCTTGGTGAGCGTGTGTTCACCTTCTGTCATCCACTGGTCCCACGCAGCTCGCAGTCTAGCTTTGAACGCCCTATTGACACCAATATCTAGCGGTTGGAGTTCTTTAGTTAATCCACCCGGAATGACAGCAAGCTCCGAATTAGTTTGCTTCACTTGTTTTTTGACAGCATCGGTGATATGGGCGCGCATGGAGTCATAGATCAATAGGGACGGAGCTGTGTGGAAAAAGCCACCCGGTCTCTTAACGTAAATTTCTCTCAGCCACTCACTCATCTTTTCCTCATCCATCCATCCCTTCGGGTTAGCTTTGATGACGACGCCGGCTGGAAAGTTTTCTTTTGGCAAGGTCTTCCTCTTGAAAATGACCATGGGTGGAAGTTTCTGGCCATTAGCCTGGCAGGCGAGAACTACAGTGAAGGATGACTTCTCATTCCCCTGTGATGACGACGCCGGCTGGAAAGTTTTCTTTTGGCAAGGTCTTCCTCTTGAAAATGACCATGGGTGGAAGTTTCTGGCCATTAGCCTGGCAGGCGAGAACTACAGTGAAGGATGACTTCTCATTCCCTGTGGTGCGTACAGACACCGTACTGGTCCCCGTTTTCTCCACAGTGCGGTTCACGGGAATATCAAAGGTGAGGGGAACCTCGTCCATGATGGTGATGTGCTCTGGCCGGATCTTCTTTTCAGTGATCTTCTTTTTGCAGTATGCGCGGAAAGTGACCAGCTTTTCTTGGTAATCTTTTGGCAGTTGCTGCGAGACGGTAGTTTTTGCGCGGATGGAGAGATTACGTCTTTTCATAAAACGAAAACACCAAGAAGGACCGCCTCAAAATTCATCAATGTTCATGTCCCGTGCTAGCGCTGTTGCCTTCATTCGAATAGTGACTGTAGAGACGCTTCTACTTGCTGCTCTCTGTTCAACAACCCACTGTTCGAGTTTGTCCTCTAACAGTGGCCATCTCGCTTTGTTCCCTCGGAAACTATGTTTAGTCTTTTTTACTTGGCCCAGGTCATCTTCTTGCTTCCTCCATTTCCGTACCATTGATTCATTAATGTTGAATTCTCTTGCTGCTGCTCTATTCCAATATTCTACTGCGTGACCGACAGCCTTGAGTTTGAACTCTGCGTCGTAAGCGTGTCTCTTGAAAGGTGTCATTTTGGGGTCTTTATACACACACAAGTGGTGTGGGACTGTGTTTACACAGGTGTTTACTGACTATGGTAGCCGTAAAGCGGTTTGCTTTTCTGAAACAGACAGAGCATCTTGATCCATAAGGCGCTCCAGATTATAAGGCGCACTGTCGTTTTTTGAGAAAATTAAAGGCTTTTAAGTGCGCCTTATCGTGCGGAAAATACGGTAGTCTACTTCTACATGTTGATGCCTTCTCAAGCCCCGTACGAGCTGTGTTTGTGATGTTTAAGCGCAAAGCGCGGAAGGACCATTTGCAAGGTTGTTTTATATATTTTTTTTTTAAATTCCGCTCGGTGCTAGTGTCGCAGAAACAAAATCACAATGTCTGAGTCCTGTATCGACAACCTGCCATTACTAACACAGTACATGTGGCTTATGTACATTTCAGAAAACCACTTGCTCACAAATATTACATGCAAATATTGCATAGCCATGCCACGGCGGGCCAGACTAAAAACCTCCCATAGCTTACCTTCTATGGCTGATGTCTGTTCTAAACAAGTCGGAGTTGGCTGGGTTTTGAATTGAAGATGTTGATAATATCATCATGTTAGTTCACTTTCAAATGACAAAAGTGTTATGGCGACCTGTCATCTTTGTCAAGACGTTTTTCTTTCTTAAATGTGTCATAAATGGCAGTTTAGCCATTTTTTAATAACAAAAAAGGCGCTGCTATTTGGAATTGAATCCGGATATTGCAGCGAAGAAGAACATAACATGACTATACTGGCGTGACGTAACTGAAGAGATTATTCATATTAGAATAGAGTTCTAATGCATGACAAAATAAATCACATTTAAAATAATTATTGAAGAATTGTTAAACGTTAGAAAATAGTATTATTTAAAAAAAAAAAAAAGTATTTCCCTGGATCTGACAGGGCTGTCAATGCCCACCCAAGCCCACCCGTAGCTAGTGCTGTCAGGAAACACAGCGGTCACATGCAAACACTCACACAGCAATTTATTAGGTACTGACTCTGTATTTAATGTGTGCATAGAACAAAACTGTATATCCTATTTCATGGATGATATAAAACTTACTTTGTAGATCCTGAGATGGGAGAATCGGTCGGTTGTGCAGCATGCCTTTAGTTCAACACACACACACACACACACACACACACACACACACACACACACAAACAAAAGATTAGTGTTTCTCAGTCTTGGTGTGTGTGTGAGATTTGTGTATTGGTGTATCTCACCTTTCAATAAATAAGCTATAAAGATTGAGAACGATACGACTATCAATTTCACCTTGCTCTTCTTGCATCGAATCATTTTAAGAGCAATCATTATGGTCTCAATCAGGTCTTTTTCTGTTCAGCAAGTTTACCTGTAGAGAGAGAGAGTTTGAGTGAGTAAGAGACCTTACGTCATGTATCCGAGAAAATCAAAATATGCACCTCAGCTCTCAGAACTACATGAGTAAACAAAAACAAAGTAAGTGTATTTTTGCAACTGCTGCCTTTTGATGGTGAGAAGTGCAGACTAAACAAAAACAAGGTACGTGGATTTACACACTTGCATGCCATCCTGCTGGTCATTTGATGGTGAGAAGAGCACCAAGCAACATGAGAAGGGGCTTGAATTGTACCGAAGTTTTAGAAATGATTAAAGCTGCTAGCAGCGATGAAAGGGCCCTCGCACATGCACCGCCACCCGGTGGCCTCAGGAAAACAGTGAATAGTGGGCGACATGCATTTAAGCGGGTCAATATAGGAGAAATATGGCAAACTCACTTCAATGTGCCACTCTTCCATCTGCCAGCAGGTGGCGCTTCGACTATAACTGAATATTGCCATGTATAGTCTTCAGGTCAGGACTATTATCAAACATGTGAAGTTTGAGGCAGATCGGACATTGTATACCTGAGTTACAACAACTTCCTGTTTAATGGCGTAAATCACATACAGTAACAAGTATCCACGTGTTGCAAGACTTATTATGTTTCTAGCATGTTTGGGATTTCATGGCATATTTAAACGTTTTTCTGGGAGTGAATTATAGTATAAAGCATCTCATTTCCTGTTGCCAGCAGGTGGCCCTATGACTAACTGAATATTGGCATGTAGATGGGTTTAGGTCAGGACTCTTATCAAACATGTGAAGTTTGGGGCAGATCGGACATTGTATGCCTGACTTACTACAGCTTTCTGTGTCATGGCGAAACATCATAATTTGTCAGGCCACCACGGACACGCCCTTCAGGGAAAACTCAAGATCTTCACAATATAACATCACCAAGGCCTTTAGATTAGACTGACCAAATTGGATGTTGATTTGGTTACATCTCAATGAGGAGTTAATCACAGTGTTAAACATGCCATTTCCTGTTGCCCACAGGTGGTGCTATGACTGTCACTGAATATTGGCATGTTGATGTCTTCAGGCAAGGACTCTAATAAAACATGTGAAGTTTGGGGCAGATCAGACATTGTATGTCCGAGTTACAACAATGTCCTGTTTCATGGCAAAACAACGAAATTTCTGAGGCCGCCACGGACACGCCCTTCAGTGAAAACTGAAGATCGTCGCAATTTAACGTTGCAAAGGGCTTTAGATTAGACTGACTAAATATGATGTTGATCTGATAAAATCTCTATGCGGAGTTGATTAAAGTACAACATCTGGAAATGGGAAAATTTGCAACTATTTAGTAAAGAAAAATCAAAACATCTCAATTCCTGTTGGTTTTCAGATTATGTACCAGGAGACTTTTTTGTAGGTATTGGGCTGTTACATGTGTATACCGAATTTCATACCTGTACGTGAAACGTAGCGGGAGGGGCACTTAGTTGAAATGTTGTAGGTGGCGCTATGGAGCCATTTTGACACGCCTAATTCTGAAACTCATATGCAGATGTCTTCAGGCCAGGACTCTTATCAAACATATGAAGTTTGTGGCAGGTTGGACATTGTATGTCTGACTTACAACAACTTCCTGTTTCATGGCAAAACATCAGAAGTTTCATCCAAATCAGTCAATATTTGCACAAGTTAAAACACACTTCCTGTTTCCCTTTTCTCGCCATAAATTCGTTGCTTCGCCACGGCCAAACCATTTGACATATAAAAAATCCGCTCGCAATTTAGCATCCTGGATATGTTCACTTCATGCTGACCGAGTTTGGCAATGATCGAAACAATGGCCTCGGAGGAGTATATTAAATTCCAGAGCATGGGTTTTCCGAACAACCCATAATAGCTCACTTCCTGTTGGGCTGACGCATAACTATGAGCACGAAAGTTGTTCGGCCCGATGAGGTCTACATGTGTACCGAGTTTCATACATGTACGTGCAAGTGTGTTTGATACATGGACCAAGTTTCTAAACGCGTTCTAGGGGGCGCTGTCGAGTCCCCCTGCCACGCCCAGGTACCAGCTTCAGCCCGGCTCTGATGGCCGCGCATTCCGACGTGTGTGCAAAGTTTCAAGAGTTTTCGAGCATGTTAAGTGCCCCAAAAGTACCCGAGAAGTCGAAAAAATAAATAAAAAAAAAAATAAAAAGAAAAAGAATAATCTGAGGAAGAACAATAGGGCTCTGCGCCCTTTCAGGCTTGAGCCCTAATAATAATAAAAAACTTTCGAAATCCAATAGGGTCCTCACACCATCGGTGCTCGGGCCCTAAATATGCAGCCTGACCCATAGATATACATAATAAAGGCTAGATGTCTTACGGCGGAGTCTCTAACGTCATCACCGGCGGCCATCTTGTCACAAGCAGGCTTTCTGGTGGGCTCTGTGATACCTGATGTAAGGTGAGTGATCTGCACGACAACACAAATACGCTTATCTCGCTGAAATCTTGACGGATTTACAAATTTCTTACAAACGTTATTAATGTGACTATAATTCTGGGTGCTTGAACAAATTATGAATAATTATTCGTAATTATACAGTGTCATAACTACATCTCTGACGTTTATAACAAACCAAACAGTTTGAAAATCGGTAGAAAATTGAGCAAGTTATGGTTATTTAAAAAGTGCACACACCATTAAAACACAATGTAATGAGTGAGCAAGCTGACTGTGACAAGATGGCCGCCAGGTGCGGACGTCGACCTCCACTGGCCAGCAGCACGGACGAGACATCTAGCCTTTATTATGTATATCTATGGCCTGACCCCTCCAGCGAGCTGCAGGATGTCTTGCCTTCTCCCTCTGACACCAAAGACTCAGGAGAGTCAGATCCTGATTTTGTTGTGGCACCCTCATCCTCCTCTCCAGCTTCCACTGAAGGCGAGGAGGATTCAGAGGATCCTTGATCTGGGTGGATTGGGAGAAACGGTCTTTCCACCAATGTGGAGACAACTCCCTTTCTTCAGCCTGCCAGAGGCGTGGCCAACGTGCTATGTACTTTATACAGACTTTATATACCCTGACAAAAAGCAAATCCTCAAAATATACAGTGTTTCCTATCTGCATCACAGACCGCTGACGTTTTTAACTTTACTCCTTGACATACACATTGTTACATATCTGTCTGTTTGGACTTTAAGTTATGTTTTGTTCATGGACTTCCTGTTTTCGTTTGTCACATGTTCCTTTGTTCAGTTTCCCGCCACTCATCTGTCCCCATGGTTACCCTCTTTAGTTTAGTTCTGTTCAGCTGTGTCTTGTCTATTAACTCGTTACTGTTTGCTATTTAGTTCTCTTGTCTCCTTCAGTTTGTATTCGGTCTTGTTTATGTATAGAGTGCGTTGCTACATGGCTGTCTCCCGAGTATCCTGTTTATTAAATGTCGTTTGAGTATTCTACTTACCTGTCTTTGCCTTCCTGTCTGGGCACACTGTAACACACGTTGCTATACTTCTACTGTTTGTCAAATAAATCAAGACTAACAGACCCACCTTTTTACTCGTCTTCTGAGTCCTGAGAGCAGGGTTGCCTAATAGCCTGACAAGACCCACATCAATTATATTTGTTGCCGCTAGGGTGCGTCTAGATTTCTAGGCTAAAGTTGCCTGGGGCCATATCCACAAAACATTTTATCTTACCACTAAGAGTTCTCCTAAATGGCAGTAAAAGTTGTTAATTACGAGTTTTCTCCTAACCTATTCACAAAGCTGCTGAGATCAATTTTTACTAAGGAATAGATAGAAGTCTTAAGCTAAGAGTAAGGGCGGGGTTGACCTCGTTGTTATGAATGATGTCAACATGCTTACTAACTATGACCACAGTGATAGACCCTTTTCACATTTCGGGTTTCTCAGAGCAACTCAGAGCGGAAGTCGTCATAGTTGGGTTAAATATTATAGCTGTAAATGAGAGAATACATTAAATATTTTTTTGTGTGCCCATTTGCTCAAACAGCAAAAGAAAAACTCCACAATAGTGATTTCACAACTTTCAAAAAGAGGGAAAAAATAGAGTGAGATTGATAACAGTCAAAAGGCAGTCAAAAGAGAGAAATATGTACATTTTTACCATCACTCCCATAGAGGCTGTATTACAAACACCCTCACAGCAGCGGTAACTTTTTTTGGTAATTTGATGCAAAAATAATAAAATACAAAGTATTAGTGTTAGCCTATAAATGTAGGCCTAGGCTACATGTATTTTAAAAAAATGAAAATACAAAATTTTTGCAGGATTTACGATATTGATGACCGTTAAAACGCGTCATCACAGTCTGTGAAAAGGGTCTAATAGGTCTTATAGGGAAGGGATCTCTGTCAGTGATTAAATTATAGAAATATTTTGTTGTACGAGGTTTCATGTTGCTATATTCAAATAAAGATTTTAAAAAGTAGGCCAAGTGTCACTAATTAAACTAATATATGTTCAGATATTTGTCAGCCTCTTATATTGTCTCTTACATGACTTCAAGCAAAAATTATGTTTTATAAATACATTTCGTGAGGAGCACGTTCAAATGGTCTATGATCAGCGCAAGAAGAGGTATATACACAGCCGAGAGCCGACTCACCTAGTTATCTCGACGGTTTTCTGCATCCCTCCGCCTCCACCACCCCGTTTCTCACAATGCAGGGCATAACTCTGGGTTTGGGCTAAATTCCAAGCTCGGAGCCCTCGATCCCCTTGGACAGTGTGCCTAATATGCTTATCATTTTTACTCTATTCGATCTATTCAATCAAGTGTGAACTCGTAAAAACAACTGCAACACAGAGTTGTAATCTTACTTCTTTTTATTTTATTTTATTAAAGATACATTTATTTTCACTATTGCCTCAATGTTGTATAGTGTCTTTGGGAGGATTGCGGCAACAGCCAGTAGGATTGTTTAGTGATTTGGTCTGAGTGACTTAGACGTCCTCTTGACTACTCCTAGCGTTTCACAGATTTAGGAGCTAGTTTTAGTGCTAAAATGCTTTGTGAAATACTCTTAGAGCAAAAATGTAGGAGTCCTAAAATTAGGACTGACACGCTCATTATTTTTAAGAGTTTCTCCTAAATCGGCAAGTTAGGAGCTAGGCTTTTAGCCTTAAGATGTTTTGTGAATACGGCCCCAGGTCTCTGTGACAAAACCAGTCCAATTTTTTAAGTAACTAGTAACGCATTACTTTAAAATTTAGAAAAAAATATCAGTTATTTTTTCAAATAAGTAACGCAAGTTGCTTTGTTTTGCCATTCACTGACTGACAGCTCTCCTGTCCCCATGTTGAGAGAAATCAGAAGTAATTAGGGCTGCACGATTTGGGGAAAATATCTAATTGCGATTATTCTGGTTAAAATTGCGATTTAACCTGTTAAGCTGCACCCCCACTTTGGGGCTCACAGCTGAAAACGACCTACCTGAATTAAAACAATTATAGCTCCTGAGAACAGTGTGCTACAGGCACAATTAAGGTATCTTTGGAAAGAAGACACTTGGGACTCTACTAAAAAGCAATCAGAGTTGATAATTCTCAAACAGATAAAAAATTATAATAGTTGAAATGCCTCAAAAATTATTTGCACTACACAGAATGTTGTATTATTTCATGTAAAAATATATGAAAATAGACCTGGAGGAATCCAGTTCAGTTATGGATTGAAAGCCACACGACTTATCAGTTTATAGTTCAAGTTTGAGGAAGATATAATGAAAAATGTGGTTCCTGCAAGCTTTTTTCCAAGACTATGTCTGTTCCATTTCTCCCTCCGCCTGCTTGAGGCACATCCCCAGAAATGACATCTCCCAACTAAAACAATTGCAGTTGCTGAACAATTTGCACTACATGCACAATTTAGACATCTTTAAAAAGAAGACACTTTAGAGTTTATTACCCAAACATTAAAGTAGAAAAAAACTTTGAAAGACAAACAGTTATAGAAGTTGAAGTGTCTTGAAGATGATTTGTGCTACAATGAACACTTTATTATTTGATGTAAAAATATATGAAAATAAGCCTGGAGGAATCCATTGAAAGGCACAAGTCTCATCAGTTTATATTTAAAATTTGACGAAGATATCATGAAAAATGGGGTTCCTGCATGCTTTTTTCTAAGAATATGTCCAGGTGCCAAGAAACCTACAGGAGACTTGATAACCTAATGTTATGAAGTGTACTGCAAGCTGTTTTAGCCATCATATATGATGCTTGAATGCTTTTTCAACTATAAAATAATAGGCAGAACCATAAGACTTTGTATTAGTGATTTATTTGTACAACAGAACTTTAAAAATATAATAAAAATGAAATATTAATAAAAAAGAGCTAAACTTCTTTGCAACTGAAAATACAACAAGTAATATAAGTATAACAACTATAAATATAACTAGTAATATAAATAACAATATAATATAAATATATAGCTATAAAAACACACACAATTTGCAAATGTAAAAAAAAAAACATTTACTGGCCTTTTACTGGCCGATTCAGGTCTACAACAGCAAGTGCAGATCTTGAAGAATCTGAAAGCTTTCTTCTCTTTTCTGCTGGTTGGCTGGTGCTTGGATGCCATAGCTCATCTGAAGACTCAACCTGATGCCTGTAGAATGGCAAGGAAAGGAAAGAGAATTAGCACTGCATGTACTATTTCTGTATAGTTTGCCCATTCAATCAACAATCACACTGTCATCATTCACTCTAATTACAGGCCATCCCATGAACAATGAAACTGATGGGCAGTCGGTTAGACAGCATTCATATTGACGGCCGGGCCACCTATACATTCTCACACAGCCCAAGCATCAATCTAACGGCCGGCTATACAGTGAGCATTCATATTGACGGCGGCCCATACATTCGCACACAGTCCTACAATCAATATAATGGCCGGTGATACAGTGAGCATTCAACAATCACACAGATGGTCAGCCGTCCAGAACTTTTCTTTTTTCGTCAATTTGTTTTTTGTAGCACGGGAAAAAAATGCATTTTATATATTATATATATATTTTTTTTCTGTGTGTGCTAGAAAAAATGCTAAATATCAGTATATGTATAATCTATACTGGTATATTGTAATTTTTCTAGCACACAGGAAAAACATAAAATAAATACAGTCTCAATATATATATATATATATATATATATATATATATATATATATATATATATATATATATATATATATATATATATATATATAAACAATTACATGTGTTATATATATATATATATATATATATATATATATATATATATATATATATATATATATATATATATATATGTGTTTTATTTACACACACATGGGGAAAAATTATATATACTTTTTCCCCATGTGTGCTAGGAAAAATGCAAAATATCAGCATATGTATAATGCATACTGGTATATTGCATTTTTTCTAGCACACAGAAACAATAAAATAAATACATTCTCACACACATTCTCAATATACATAAACAACTAAACATAGCAACTCACCGGTATGTTATTGGATCAACTTCTCTGTCAACAAGCACCGTCATCGCTGTCTTGACTCTCCTCAATGTTTTCCACATCGCTGCTTCGAGTGAGCTCAAATAAAGCATCTTCAGCACAATAAAAACTTCTTTTGACGATCCATTGGATAATACATTCCGTCCAGTTAGTAAGATTAGCAAACAGTTACTACAAAGAGACCTCTGTTTGTTTACTAGCCCGTTAGCTGTTAGCTGTCAGATGGGGGTGTGTCAGACTCGCAGCATCTCGTGGGGAGATAGCGCCACATTGGCACATTCAAATGAATAAATATTCACGCCCATGTGACAAATATACACATGCAAGGTCTCGTTGGAATCGTGTGCTCATTGGCTACATTTTCTGTCAGTCATGACGATTCAATGCTTTTATTGGCTCCAGATAAACAGAAATTATCATTGGATGAGCACGTCATGACATCAGCTAAAACGAGTGCTATGGTTGGATATTTTTGACTATATCCCGGCTATCTTTGCATGTTTTTGAGTTCGAATGGATTTATTATGTTCGTAACATTCTAAGCTATAAACCCATTCCACTTTATGCTACCGGGAGACTGTTTTTGGTGCATTATTTTATTGCATAACAGTCTAGTATGATACTTCGCTCCGCAGAAATGCGATGTAAACAAAGGATTAACCATCAATATTACACCGTTATTGTTTCGTTGGATTAAAATGCTCTATGGGATGTTATTCAGTGGACCCTCACCTTTCCATTCATTCTGGAATTTTTAGCAGTGGATGCGTGTGTGGCTCGTAATTAGGACACTAAAGGTATGTGCTCTGTTTTTATTTATGCTTGATTTGATGTGTATTGCTTACATTCATGCAAAAATACAGCAGTTATAAGCTTTTCATTGAAAAACAGTGCTCGATGCTTGAGGTTTAGACCTTTAGAATGATATATAGTTTGTCAAGATTAATGATGTTTTTTTACGTTAAATCTATTAACAAACATTACACTCGTGCTAAAAATAGCGCTTCAACCCGTGCACGTGCTCATGAAGCTCCTTAAGCTTCATGAGCACGATGAGATATTGAAGCAAAATCTTTATCCAAAAATACCATGTACACGCAGTGCAGCTGCACAGCTCTCAGCAGGAAGCAGCTGTGTGCTGATTGGCTGTGCCGCTGCAACTGCAGCAACCTATGGCGAGACCGCGGGGCGGGACGGACCAATCAGGTCCTTCTAAATTCCCGCCACAAGGGGCAACAGAATTTGCATAGCCAAGGGTATATAAGACCCTGTCTCGCAAGGTTAGTCAGGTTCATTCTTCTTCAGCGACTTGCTCTCGCTGAGCTCCGGATCGAAGCCCGCCGTCGAAACGCTACCAGCAGAATCCCTGCAGCCCTGAGGACGCCGGATTCCAACCTGGTCTCCGCCTTCAGCCGCCTGCTGTTCCAGCTGTGCCATCCGGCGTCAAAATATCCTTTATACTATGTATATGTGTGTACGTGTGTGTGCGTTGCTGGCAACGCCACTTCTAAGAGCTTACTAGCTCTCCACCTCTCTTCTCTCGTGTCCACTGCGTGTTTTACGCCGCGAACAGAGAACATTGGTCTTCCGCCGCTTCAAATAAAACCGCGGACACACGGAGCGCTCCTCTTCTCTCGTTCCGTCGTGCTGAAATGCGCCGCGGACAGAGAATGTTATATCCCCGCCGCTCTATGGCCCCGCGGACATACGGAGCTCTCCCTTTCTCTCGTTCCGTCGCGCTGAAATGCGCCGCGGACAGAGAATGTTATATCCCCGCCGCGCTAATGACGCCGCGGACATACGGAGCTCTTCTCTCCCCTCCGATGCTCTAAAATGGCCGCGGACAGAGAATGTTATATCCCCGCCGCGCTAATGGCACCGCGGACATACGGGGCTCTTCACTCGCCTTCCTCTCTCACTTCCGCCGCCATGAAAATGGCCGTGGACAGAGAATGTTATACTGCCGCCGCGCGGATAGCGCCGCGGACAGAAGATGTGCACTTCTGCACACGAGTGAACTCAACCTAAGCTCTCCTCACTCTTCCTTCTCTCTCGCTCCGCCGCCCTGATATGGCCGCGGACAGAGAATGCTAGAGTAGACAAGCGAACTCAGGCTGCTGGATATATCGAGAACGCGCTTACGTCACAGCCGTTCTCGCTGCAGCGCACGCTTGCTGCCAAGGTAAACAGCCTTATATGGCAGCGCGCGCTCTCTGCACAGCGCGCGTTCGCTGACTAGAGCGCATCCTACGTCATAACACGCGCTCTCCGTCTAGAGCATAACGGTGTCGTAAAATGGCTGCCAAGCCTGCGCCTTTTTTTCCCTCAAATATCACTTCTCCCAGTCCCCCTATTCAGGTGGCTGGAGTGGTTCAACACTGTAGGTAATGTGTCCACTACATAGTCTGCACTCCTGCATAAGCACTGTTAATTCAGTGCCACAAAATCACTCAATAAACCTGATATTCTCCCAGTTCCCTTAGTTCAGGTGACTGGAGAGTAATATTGCAATAACTAGCCTGTGGTCAAACATGCTCGGTTGCAGATTAACGCTGTTATGCGTTTACCTCTGTGAATTCGCTCGCTGGCGTACGCCGCGAGTACTCTAATGTAGTGGCGCCCATTATACAGTGCGCGCCACCACACATTATTTACAATGAATCAGAGCTTTTCTAGTGGCTAGGCAGACCCGCGCCTGCAGAGCATGCGCTATCCATTAGCCCTGCCGCTAACGTGCATGTGGACTAATCCGCAAGAATGCGTCCACTTTACAGTAACACTATCCAAACACAGTGTTACGAGTTCATCTGTAGGCAGTGTACCAACATCAAAGTTGTACCCCTACACTCAAGCACTTCCCTATGTTCCCCAGCTCCCTGCACTCAGGCGGCTGGAAACATTATTCCCACAATCGACGAGCCCGCAAACAAACGCGCTCGCCTGTACACATGCACCATTTCCCCGGCGACACAATTAAAGCGTTCGCCGCTATTATGCGTTCTCCGGCCCCCTGCACTCAGGCGGCTGGGAACATTATTTCCACAGTCTACGAGCCCGTGAGCAACGTGCTCTCCTGTACACAAACACAATCCCCTTGGTAAGCTCCACTTCCACGGCGACCCAAATAAGGCGTGCGTCACCATTCAGTGCATGCCGCCTCTCACAGTGCTACTAGCACAATGCAACCGGGCTAACAGGTCCCTGTCCCTTCGATAACAAGGTTACTCGCTACAGTTCGCTCGCAGACCACCGTGCTTTCGCACTGTGGTAGAGACAGCGGTGAGAAGCGACATGAGTCACGTGCTTCGAACCGAAATATCAAAACTGTTAAATAAAGGGAGCGGTGGAAACCGTGCACCCCTCACAGAGCGAGTCAGGCTTTTACAGTCGCTACTTTCTTGTGCCAAAAGAAGGGTGGTGGTCTCAGGCCATTCTAGATCTCAGACATCTGAACAGGCCCTTATGAAGCGCCCGTTCAAAATGTTGAAAATAAAACAAATCCTTGCGCGCATTCGCCCGGGAGATTGGTTTTTCACTGTGGATCTAGATGATGCCTTTTTCCACATACAAATTGTGGAAAACAATTTGTATGTCTGCCCCCCATCGCAGGCCATTTTGAGATTCGCCTTCGAGGGAAAAGTTTACCAAAACAGGGTGTTACCCTCTGGTCTATCTCTGGCTCCCCGCACGTTTACGAAGTGCATGGAAGCGGCGCTTACCCCGCTGAGGCTTCGGGGAATGAGAATTCTCAACTATCTCGACGACTGGCTCATAATAGCTCAGTCAGAGATACAGTTATTAAACCACAGATCTTGGCTTCTCAACCATTTAGAATACTTGGGACTCGGAATCAACGTGGAAAAGAGTTCATTGTCTCACACAGAAAGTTTTGTTTCTGGGAACAGTATTGGACTCACTGCAGATGAACGTGCGACTGACGTCACAGCGCGCGCTCTCTGTTCAGAACCGAGCGGTTTCCCTCAGGTCCGGTGCACTCATTCCTCTCAAACACTTTCAGAGGATGTTGGGTCTCATGGCCTCGGCGGCGCCAGTTCTCAGACTAGGTCTGTTACACATGCGCCCCCTACAGCGCTGGCTGAATCGCCGCGTTCCAGCTCACGCATGGCTCTCGGGCCGATTGCAAATCAAGGTAGACCACAGCTGTGTGTTGGCTCTGACCCCTTGGAAAAATCCCGTCTGGTACCAGACGGGCGTGAGTTTGGGCACTGTTACGAAGTGGAAAGTATCTCGACAGATGCATCCAACCTAGGTTGGGGAGCCCTTCACAAGGGCAGGCCAGTCTCCGGTCTCTGGGCAGACTCGGAGAGGAGCCTTCACATAAACTGTCTAGAGATGAAAGCGGTCGCGCTATCGCTAAGAGCTTTCCTTCCGTACATAAAGCACCACCATGTCCTGGTCCGAACGGACAGCAGGTCGGTGGTAGCCTATTTAAATCGCCAGGGCGGTCTGAAATCTATCGATCTGCACGCAATGGCGGAAAAAGTCCTAATATGGGCAGAGCACAACCTGAGCTCGCTGAGAGCGACTCATGTGCCAGGCATTCTGAATTTGGGTCCGGACATGCTGTCCAGGGACAAAGTGTCCCCAGCACAGTGGTCTCTTCACCCACATACAATTCAGACAATTTGGGGCAGGTTTGGAGAGGCAAAAGTAGATCTTTTCGCCTCACAAGACAATGCTCAATGCCGAATATAATTCTCCAAGCACAAGGATGCGTTGGCCCACGAATGGCCCAACCTTCCTCTTTATGCTTTTCCCCCAATCTCAATATTACCTCAGGTCATAGAGAGGATCAGGGAGAGCAAATGCGCTGTGCTTTTAATAGCCCCGCTTTGGAGAAGTCAACCTTGGTTCTCACCACTGAGTCAGATGTCAGATACAGCTCCGTGGCCGATCCCGCTGAGGAGAGACCTCTTCATGCAGGCGGAACGGCAGATCTGGCATCCCCGTCCCGATCTAGGGGCGCTTCATGTCTGGCCCATCAACGGGTACATGAGAACCTCTCTGAAAATGTATTGAATACTATCATTGAAGCTAGAGCCCCCGCGACCAGGCGGCTCTATTCAGGGAAATGGTCAGTCTTTTCGGACTGGTGTAAAGCACGAAGTCTGACCCCGCATGATTGTGAAGTGTCAGAAGTGCTGACTTTTTTACAAGAGCTTCTGGACGCGGGTCGTTCCCCCTCCACGCTCAAAGTTTATGTGGCCGCTATGGCAGCGTATCACATTCAAGTGAACGGACTGTCACTGGGAAAGAACGATCTCATTGTTCGCTTCCTTAAAGGGGCTAGAAGGCTTCACCCACCTCGCCCCCCTTCAGTCCCTATATGGGACCTGTCCAGGGTCCTGGATGCCATGAAGAGCTCTGCATTCGAGCCTCTGCATTCGGTGAGCTTAAAGCTCCTGTCACTAAAGACCGCTTTTCTGTTGGCGATCGCGTCAGTTAAGAGAGTGGGTGATCTGCACGCGCTCTCAGTGAGCGCCTCTTGTCTGGAATTTGGGCCAAACGACTCCAAAGTCGTCCTCAAACCAAGACATGGATATGTACCTAAGTGCTTTCAACTCTGTTCAGAGCACAGGTCATTTCACTTTCAGCACTTTCATCATCGTTAGATGAAGAAGATGCTAATTTGCTCTGTCCTGTCAGAGCGCTGAGGATATACATAGAGCGTTCCGCTGCTTAGGCAAACTGAACAGCTCTTTGTATGCTTTGGTGGCCGCACCCGAGGGTGCGCGGTTACAAAGCAGACCTTGTCACGATGGATAGTGGTTGCTATCTCACTGGCTTATAGTCTAAAGATCTCAGCTGCCCTTTAGGCATCAAAGCCCATTCTACTAGAGGCATGGCCTCTTCGTGGGCTTGGTCTACTGGCATTTCTCTGAATGAAATCTGTGGGGCGGCAGGCTGGACCTCCCCGTCCACTTTTATCAGATTTTATAATTTAGATGTCCCAGCCTTACAGGCTGGGCTTCTTGCTGTGTAACAGATTTAAACCATTAAGGCTCGAAAAGTCCGGTCTGGGTTAAATATTGTATAAGTCATAGCACATTCCTTATACGGCTCGAATTATCTGGCCATTCACTATTCTTGGCCCGACTATGTCTGGTCTATACATATATTTTATTACACGTATCTCGTGTGTCATTCACATTAAGGGCCCGACTCAGGTCTGGCTCATATTGGGACTTCATGATATCATATTACGGGCCCACCTAGGTTGGCCTGGGTTTGGTGTCTTCGGCTTTAGAGCCGTTAAGCAAGCACGACGTTTTGCATTGGTCCTCCATAAGCGTTTAGCAAACGCAATACGAGAGTACTCTCGTAAGGGAACGCTTCGGTTACTAACGTAACCTCGGTTCCCTAAGATGAGGGAACAAGTATTGCGTTTGCTTGACCGTGCTTGCTTACTTGCTCAGGAGTCGCTTCAGTCGATTAACCTGACTAACCTTGCGAGACAGGGTCTTATATACCATTGGCTATGCAAATTCTGTTGCCCCTTGTGGCGGGAATTTAGAAGGATCTGATTGGTCCGTCCCGCCCCGCGGTCTTGCCATAGGTTGCTGCAGTTGCAGCGGCACAGCCAATCAGCATGCAGCTGCTTCCTGCTGAGAGCTGTGCAGCTGCACTGCGTCTACATGGTATTTTTGGATAAAAATTTTGCTTCAATATCTCCAGGAAAGGAATTCCCCCATAAGTGTTTAGCAAACGCAATACTCGTTCCCTCATCTTAGGGAACGTCTCGGTTACGTATGTAACCCTCGTTCCCTGAAGGAGGGAACGGAGACGCCACGTCGGAGTACCGACGAATAGGAATCTCGCTCGCGACAGCCAATCTACTTCGAGTGTAACTAAACGAGCCAATGCACATTGGCATGCAATGATTGCACCAGGTGCTCATGCCACGCCGTGCGGGTATAAATGAGACACAGGTGATTGCATCAAATCAGCCTTTTGCTGAGGAGCCGGGTAGGTAGATAGGCACCCCAGCAGGGTACAGAGGACATGGCGACGGGACAGCTCAGCATCGACTGGACACGCTCCTCCGTGAGGCGCGCTGTCTGTTCGACCGAATCCAACTCCATACCGAGAAAAGAGATCCTCTGCATGGGGGCGAGTTTGCTCTTTTCCCAGTTGACCCGAAGACCCAACTGGCTGAGGTGTCTGAGCACCAGGTCCCTGTGTTCGCACAACTGATCCTTGGACTGTGCTAGAATGAGCCAGTCGTCGAGATAGTTGAGGATGCAAACGCCCTGTTCTCTCATGGGCACAAGGGCCCCCTCCGTGACTTTCGTGAAGACGCGGGGGGACAGGGACAGCCCGAAGGGCAGGACTCTGTACTGATATGCACGACCCTCGAACGCAAAGCGCAGAAACGGCCTGTGTCGAGGAAGAATCGAGACATGAAAGTACGCGTCCTTCAGGTCGATCGCTGCAAACCAATCTTGGGGACGGATGCATTCGAAAATGCGTTTCTGCATGAGCATCTTGAACGGTAGCTTGTGGAGGCTCCGATTCAGGACTCGCAGGTCCAAGATTGGCCGTAACCCACCGGTTTTCTTGGGTACAATGAAGTACGGGCTGTAGAAGCCGGTCTTCATATCGGCTGGAGGGACCGGCTCTATCGCGTCCTTCGCCAGTAGGACAGCGATTTCCGCACGCAGGACATGGGCATCTGCAGCATTCACCGAGGTGAAGCGGACGCCCTTGAACCTGGGGGGGCGCCGGGCGAACTGATTCGCATAGCCGAGCCTGATGGTCCGAATGAGCCAGCGAGACTGAGGACCCACCTGAGGACCCAGAGAAGGAGGAAACTGCGCTTTTATTGTAAATTTGGGTACCGCTGGGGCTGAGCCCAGCGGCGGAACAGAAACAAAACGGAACACAAGATTCTCCGCCCGGCCCTCCTCCAGGGGATGGAGCGGTGCGGTCACCGTCTCCAGAAGAGCAGTCCTCCCCATCTCCGAGTCGCCCGTCTCAGGGCCACTTGCCCTTGCCCCTGCCTTTGCCACCTCTCTTGGCAGGAGCCTGGACGGGCTGGGCGGCCCTGCTTGCGCCCGGCTCCACGACATCGCTTGGGTGGAGGCTGCTGCTGCGACGCGGGAGCGGAGGCAGACGCAGGCGGCCGCCCTCGGCGACGAGCAGACTGAGGTGCTGCCGGCGGCGGGGTGGAGACAGCAGCTGACCGCCGTGGCAGGATGTGACTGATGGCCTCAGTCTGCTTCTGTGCGGCCGAGAACTGCTGGGCGAAGTTCTGGACCGCGTCGCCGAAGAGGCCGGTCTGGGAGTCGGGGGAGTTAAGGAACCTGATCTTGTCGGTCTCCCTCATGTCTGCCAGACACAGCCAGAGATGGCGTTCCTGGACCACCATAGTGGACATCGCACGACCCACGGCCCGCGCCGTAACCTTCGTCGCACGAAGCGCGAGGTCCATTGCGGTTCTCAGTTCTTGGAGAACTGCGGGATCGTGACCACCCTCGTGCAGGTTCTTCAGTGCCTGGGCCAGATGAACCTGCAACAACGCCATAGCGTGTAAGGCGGAGCCTGCCTCTCCACAAGCCTGGTAGGCCTTTCCGATCAGATCGGACGAGTACCTACAGGCTCGGAGGGGGAGACACGGGTTCCCCCTGGATGTGGAGTTAGGGCACAGTTGCATAGCAACGGCCCGTTCCACGGGAGGAACCTGTGTGTAACCCTTTGCAGGTCCGCCATCGAGGGTGGTGAGGGAGGAGGATCCACTGGGCCGGTTTCGGGCAGTAAAAGGTGCCGTCCATGACCTAGTGAGCTCCTCGTGCACCTCCGGGAAGAAAGGAACCGGGGTGGGGCACTGAGAACCAGCACGGGCCACCCCGAGAAACCAATCATCCAACCTTGAAGGTTCGGGACACGGTGGAGGGTTCCACACGAGCCCGATCTTCTCGGCGGCCCGGGAAAGCATGGCCATCATCTCTGGATCCGTATCGGGCACAGCGGATCTTCCCGAAGGAGCCGCCTGCGCCGACACGTCATCTCCAGAGAAGTCTGACCCTCCCTCCGATGCAGCGATGGACATCTGATCATCAGGGGGAGCCCCGAAGGATACGGATGGTGCACATCTCGAGGACGGCCCACCACATTCCAACGGCAGCTCTACTGGCTGCGGAGTGCGTGAGGGATGAGGGTTCCCCGGGGGTTGGTTCCCTGGGGGAAGCGCGCTCACCGTAACCCTCAAATCACCCGCGCTACTGCCTGAAGTAACCCTCTGTGGAGGGTTAGATCGAGGCAGAGGCACGGGGACTTCACCCCTTGCGAGATGGAGTCTAGACCGCAACTCCGAGATGGTCATGTTCCCGCAGTGAGAACATGAGTCATCCACCAGCGCTGCCTCAGCGTGCTGAACGCCCAAACACGAGATACAGCGCTGGTGACCATCCCTTGGTGACAGGTAACCACCGCATCCAGAAACACACAGATAGAATGTCATCTTGAAAAAGACGCAAGCTCTATCTGTGTTTGCTCTTTCAGAAGGACACTCTCCTTGGTACTGAAGCACGCAGGGGGCGGGGTCGCGACGACACAGTCAGGGGGTGGGTGCAGCCTGACGTGCGCGCTCTCTCACACGAAGGCGCTCTCTTACCAGCCGTAAGAACGGCTTTTCAGCGCTCTCCACCTAGCGCACCGAACCAGCTGTGAGAACAGCCTTTGTGATTGCTCTATACAAACAACACAGAGAGATGATCCGAAAACCACGCGACCGCTGCTGTGCCGTCACACCAACACCGACTGAAGAGATCGCTTCCGAAAGGCGGCTTCCGTCTTCAGTCAGGACTGCGAAGTAGTGAGTGATATCTGGCGTTACCATCTACCACCCGGCTCCGAAGCAAAAGGTTGATTTGATGCAATCACCTGTGTCTCATTTATACCCACACGGCGTGGCATGAGCACCTGGTGCAATCATTGCATGCCAATGTGCATTGGCTCGTTTAGTTACACTCGAAGTAGATTGGCTCTCGCGAGCGAGATTCCTATTCGTCGGTACTCCGACGTGGCGTCGAGAGTGACCGACTGAATGGGAACCGAGGTTACGTTAGTAACCGAAGCGTTTTCAGGAAATCCTGCTTCCATTCGACAGAGTTCACAGTTTTTTTTTCTTCTTTCCCTTTTTTTATTCAAGAAAAAACTAATTACAATAGTGCAAACACGCATTTCTTAGAAATTTTAAATCATAACCTTTATCTCCATTCTCCATACCAAAATTCCAGATGGCCAGACAGTGATTGATCTTTTATAAATCGTTATAAATATTCATGTCTGTGACGCTGTGAGCACAGAGACTGTTGTATAGACTGTAAGTATTTAAAATGTTTAACTTTTTAAAATGTTTGATGTTTAATATGAATACATAGCGCTCATAAACGGTCGTCGATGGCATTCTCAAGTGAAACGTGTTGAGGCTTGGACCCAGAAACGGCGTTCCTTAGCCTACGTCATGACTTTACAAGCGGATAACTTGCTACTTTCAGATTAAAATAATATAATAGGCCTATACAAAACACACATTGTATCTAATGAATACAATCAATTGTCAATTAGTTGTATTAACATAGACTACTACTTGTAATATTTAATTGACTATTAACAGATAAGATGCTGTAGCTACAGTCCGCCACAGAATAAAACATTTAAAAAGATAATTGCGACTTATTTTCTCAGAATTTGCATGATATAAACTCTCAATTGTGAGTTATAAAGTCGGAATTACCTTTTTTATTCTGTGGCAGAAACAAGCTTCCATATTAAACATTCCTGTGGGGTAAATAAAGTAAAATAAAATGTTTTTTTTTTTTAAAGAGAGTGCCTCAGGTGCTTCTCAACACTTTTACTTTGTTTATATATTCATACCATAGAATATGCAAATGTAATATTCAACGCCATAACCCTTGTTAGTTGGTCCTTTTCATCTTACACATTTAACCCTATGATTATTCAGGTAGGCTAGGTAGGCTAAAGTCAGAGATGTATAGTAACGAAGTAGAACTACTTCACTACTGTACTTAAGTACTAAAAGGCAGTATCTGTACTTTACTGGAGTATTATTTTTTTCTCCTACTTCCACTTTTACTTCAGTACATATTTTCGATGAGTTTAATACTTTTACTCCGTTATTTTTTTATGTGCTAAATCGTTACTCATTACAATTATAAAAATGTTACGAATCATTCCATTCCAAACCCACATTACCACTGCCAGAACGGTATATGGCAGGTTTGATGAAGCTGAATCAAGCTATTAAGAAGACTGCGCGTGCTTCCCAGATAGCAGACCAACACTGAATCATCGTTGAATCAATGTTAATGCATCAACTAAAATATAATTGAATCAATGTTGAAATCTAACATTGATTTGTCGTCAGGTTTGCACCCTGAAATAATGTTATTTCAATGATGAAAAATAGATGAAGATAGGCTTAAAATCAATATTTTTTCCAACTACAATTAAATCACTTATTTAACACTGAATCAACATTGAATCAATGTTAATGCATTAATCAAATTATCATTGAAACGATGTTGATATTTAACATTGATTTGTCGTCAGGTTTGTACCCTGAAATAATGTTATTTCAACGATGAAAAATAGATCAAGATCGGCTTAAAATCTATATTTTTTCAACTTAAATGAAATCCCTTATTTAACACTGAATCAACATAGAAACACTATAA
>JARQWZ010003012.1:0-15000 GCA_033150135.1 Gobio occitaniae | reverse complement strand
CAACAGAGGTTCAACTGCTATCGCATACAACTGTCCCGACAAAGGACATCCCTGTCTGATTCCTCTTTTCAGTTGTATTGGTGACTTAAACCTCCTCCAATTTTGATTAAACATGAAGCATTTGTATACAAAGTCTTAATCCAAGAAATAAAACCATCACCACAACCAAAAGCATTAAGTGTTTTAAACAAATAATCATGATCAACACGATCAAATGCCTTCTCTTGATCTAATGATAGAAGACCTAAATTAATCCCATTTAATTTACAATAATCCAGTAAATCTCTCACTAGAAAGATGTTATCATAAATTGTTCTATCTGGAATACAGTATGATTGGTCTTTATGAATAATATCACTCAAAACACATTTCAACCTATTAACCAAAAGCTTTGCCAAAATTTTATAGTCCGTAGTAAGTATGGAAACAGGTCTCCAGTTCTTTATGAGACTTATGTCTCCTTTTTTGGGAATAAGAACAAGAACAGCCCTCTGACAGCTCCTGGGAAGATTTTGTTCACCATAGCATTTCAGAACAACCTCATAAAAGTCTTTACCTATAATTCCCCACATGACTTTATAGAATTCCGCCGGCAAACCGTCAATACCTGGTGCACGACCAGTTTTCATCTGTTGTACCGCTTCAGTCAATTCTTGAAAAGAAAAAACACTGTCCAAATTTGCACGTTGTTTTCCATCAATAGTAGGAAGTTGATCTAACAAGTCCAAAGTGCTCTGTGCCTCAACCTTTTCAGCTCTAAAAAGTTCTGAATAAAAGTCCACAGCAATTTTCCTCATCTTTTTTGGGTCAGTTGTTTTAGACCCATCTGAGAATGTCAGACAATGCATTACACTCTGTTTTTTTGAGACTTTTTCAAGATTAAAAAAATATGCAGTTGGTGCGTCCATATCCTGTACCGACAAAAAACGTGACCTTATAAGTGCTCCCTTAGCTTGCACTTGTAGTAGAGAGTCAAGAGTATTCTTTTTCTCACACAAGTTCCCCACCATCACAGTATCTGGTTGCAGCAGCACCACCTTAGATGTAATCTGTGCTATCTCTTTTTCTAATTTACATATTTTTTCCTTAATCTTTGTTGTAGAAAAAGAAGAAAACTGTTGACAAAATATTCTAATTTGTGTTTTCCCCAACTCCCACCACTGAATTAAGTTTTCATATTCACCTTTCTGAGAAACCCAAAACTCCCAAAAACATGTAAATCTTTCAATAAAGTCTTTCTCCTGTAACAACCGTACATTCATTTTCCAGTATGGACTTTTACACTGCGTCTGTGACAGAGTCAGACTACATGAAACAAAATGATGGTCTGAAAAACAAACTGGTACAATATTCGCTGCCACAATCCTATTATTGGTCTTTTTACAAACATAGAATCTATCCAATCTAGCAGCACTTATTCTCTCTTGTGAGATTTTTATCCAAGTATATTGTTTAACTTTTAGATTCCTCTCACGCCATACATCCAACAACTCATTTTGAATAAGTACGTTTTTTAAAACTACAGATGATTCAAAATCTGGTTCAGTATTATTCCTATCTAGAGTAAAATCAACTGTACAATTCCAGTCACCTCCTATTATTAGAAAATCATCTGAATTTACGTTTTTCAAATAATCACTCAGTTTTTTAAATAGAATTATTCTATCTGCACTTCTGTTTGGAGCATAAACATTAACAAATATAAAGATATGTTCATCAATCTTTGCCCTTACAACAAGAAGGCGACCTTTTTCCAATTCTTCTTTTAACAATATATCTACATTAAGGTAAGATGAAAAGAATATAGCCACCCCAGCACTTAAGTTTGTTCCATGACTTAAAGCGTAACTGCCCTCCCAACACAATCCCCAATCTGTCTCATTACTCTCATCGCTGTGAGTTTCTTGTAAAAACGTTACATGTGAATCTTTAAGCTTAAGAAACTCTGTTAATAAGCCTCTTTTTTCTCTATTCCTCACACCATTTACATTTAAAGAACTAACTCTTAAAATTGTCATGTCAAATGAGGGGAAAAGAAACAAGAATGAAAAAAGACAGAAGGAAATAGGTAAGAGCAGCACCCATAGCCATGTGAACCTATTTATTCTTTTTCTTTCCTTTTAAACTTTTACGAACTACTGTAGCCAGTTTTTTCAAACGAAATCTTTTTTGTTTCGATATAACATCACAACTTACACTTTTCTGAACGCTCATAACTGACTTCAAGAATTTGACAGCATCAGGAAAAAACTTCAGAACATCCACTTTCTGCCCTTTTGTTTGATCCAGAAAGACATTAATTTCTTCCGCTGTATACAAATCTCCAGATGATTGACTCAACTCAAAATCAGAAACCTCTGAACAACTATCACTATCACATCTGGATTCATCCACACACAGGTCATCAACACTCTCAACAGACTGTAAGCCACTTCCACTAGCCTTCTCCGTGTCATTATCATCACTACACACAAGGCTCTGTTCAGCTGCATCTGAAACACCAAGCACTTTCGGAAGAAAAACACTCACCTCTGATCTTGACATTGACTCCTCGTCTGACTCCACCTGTCCTTCTGAAAACTGTATGTTCCCAAGGGAATGAGCACATCCACTATCAGTTGGACTTTCATCATGAGTCTCCTCGGGGTTTTTTCCGTTTCGCAATTTTTGTTTTTTATTTTTCGGTTGTGCAAACGCTTCCTTTATCAGCGTAGGTCTTTTTTCAATTTTGTCACTAGTTATTCCGCTATCTGACTGATTTCTCGTTTCATTGTTTTCAGACTCGGTACTTTTCTCCTCATTTTGTTTTCTATGAGGACAGAATAATTTCTTGTGACCTAAGTCTCCACATTCAAAACATCTCATACTTTCCGTTGTAGCGAAAATCATGTAAGAGTTTTCACCGTGTTGTACACGGAAAGATACCTCCAAATACTTTGTCGTTGCGTTCAAAAACATGAAAACCTGTCTCCGAAAAGACATGACGTGCTTCAGTGCATCGTTCTTACAGCCGAGCGGAACAGTTTTAATTGCGCTCGCAAATTTTCCAAAGCGACTTAGCTCTTTTGTGATCGCTTCATTAGTTATGAACGGGGGAGCGTTCGAGATTATGACACGCGTTGCGGGTGAACGCAAAGGTGACACCTGCACAAAAGTGTCTGCGATTTCAATTCCACTCTCTACAAGCACATTCACTAACTTCTCTTCTACCAAAAACACAACAACGGCCTTGTTCATTCTAGACGCTGAAATAATTTTATCGTGACCAACAACATTGCCCATAGCCATAAGCACATCTTCCACCGTACAACCTGGGTCAGGAAAACACTTGCATCCATTTCCAATGGAGAACACCGGCGTTCCCTCATTAGAAGGGGAGGCCATGCTTAACCTCCACAAATGGAAGCTACCAAAGAAAAATTATTATCAAATCGCTATTAGATCTTAACTAAGGTGAGAAAAAAATCCATAAAGTATAGATAAAAGGAAAAAGATAAAGATCAATCAATCAACTCTCACACTCCTCACTACACCAAACACACGCATGCGCAAGAGAGAGAGAGAGAGAGCGAGAGACTTTGACTTTTAAACTCTTTTTATCAAACAACTAGTTAAAAACAATTATTTACACCACACAAAACAAAAATAAATAAAAAAATTATAATATCAAAATCACAATTTTACCAATTAAACCATAACTCTCCAAAAACATCCCTCACCACAAGAGCGTTTTTCACACTCCACCCTGCATCAAAAAAACCCATATTATTTGTTAATTTAGAATATGCATATTCTACAGCAACCCTGTACTTTACTAATGATTTGAACATGCCAACCAAATCAATATTTTTCCCCTCATTTTTACATGTGTGGGACCTTAAAATTGCCAACTTTGCCTGCCCTAGCAGAAAATTCCCCAGCGTGCACTGTGCTTTCCATTCCTTCTTGTATTTCAAGCCCAAAATAAACAGATTTTTAGTAAACATAAACCCAATTTCAGTAAATATTTTCTCCAACAGTTCAAACAAGGGAGTTAATCTGAAACAATCAGAGAAACAATGAAAAACAGTATCAGAAACATTACAAAAAGGACATGTACATGAAACCGTTACATTAAATTTTGACACCAAACTATTTGTTGCAACAACACAATGAAGTATTCTCCATTCAAGATCCCCAGATCTCTTAGGAATGGGGGGTTTGTACAAACACCTCCATGATGGAGTTAGTTCTGAAGAAATTGATAAATATTCTCTCCATTTGGTATCAGCACGTCCTTTCAATTGAGCATGAAACAAGGATTTCACACACATTTCATACAACATTTTCTTTTCCACGTTCTGAAAAGATTCATCTTTAAATCCCTTTAATAGCAAAGTACTATTTAAATCTTCATCCAATTCAAATCCTATTCCCACCCTAAGATCTGGAAAGGTCAAAGAATTCTCACCATTTTCAAAAAAATTATTTACAGAGGTCAAGAAAGATTGAGGAAAAGATTTTTTGAGATCCTCCATTAACCCTTCAACGTATCTTTCTGATCTAAGCCCGACTTGGTCAGCTATTGATCCAGTCGAATGCCATTGACCATTTGTAGAGTCAATTAAGTCCATTACAGTAGTTATTCCAGTTTTTAAAAACTTATCAACTACCGTACTTGACATTGATGAGTTTGTTTTAAAAAAAGGATTAAAGAACAATGGTTCTAATACACCATAATGTTCACTCTCTTTTCTATCCTTCTTTAACAATTTCCAAGCTTTGAACACAGACTCATAAAACTTTAAAAGAGAACAAGTAACCTTCGAGAAAAACGATTTTTCAATTAAGAACAACTGCTTATTCATTCCGATTCCTCCTATATCTTGTAAAATAGACAAGCTATATGCAATCCAGGGAATCCTATCTGAACAGTATAGCAATTTCTGTAATGCTTGAAGTCTCAATGTTTTAATTCTTGCTTCTAAATTAATGAGTCCTTGTCCTCCTTCAATCACAGGGAGATATAAGACTCCGGGAGGAAGCCAATGAAAACCATCCCAGAAAAAATTAACAAAACTTTTTTGAATTGTAACAAGTAGCTCTTCAGGAGGGTCCAGCACTGTAAACCGGTGCCACAGCATTGAGGCTGCCAAGTTATTGACGATTAAACACCTCCCTCTATAAGACAACTTCGGAAGAATCCACCTCCACTTTTGTAGTCTCCCCGTTACTTTATCAGCTAAACCTTCCCAATTCTTTTTCATGTAAGAGTCAGTTCCCAAATACACCCCAAGAACCTTAAAACCATCCTTAATCCATTTACACTGTTGAGGAAGCTGAGGAGGGTCTATATTTTGCCACTCACCCAGTAGCAGGGATGTACACTTATCCCAATTAATTTGAGCAGATGTTGCCTTTTGAAAGATTCCTAAGCTATAAATCAAAGCAGATATATCATCAGTGTTTCTGATACATACAGTCACATCATCTGCATAAGCTGTAAGTTTTACAGATGGAATTTCTGGAAACCTAGGAACAACAAGTCCATGCAATCGCTTCCTTAAAGATGACAGAAAAGGTTCAATGGATATTGAGTACAAAAGTCCAGAAAGAGGACATCCTTGCCGTATGCCTCTAGTCACTGCGAAAGGTCTAGTCAGACAACCATTAATTCTCAGCATACTAAATGTTTCATTATACAGCAATTTAACACAGGAGATAAATTGTGGACCAAAGCCAAAAGCCTTCAAAGTCTTCAGTAAATATAAATGGTCCACTCTGTCAAAAGCTTTTTCTTGATCTAGAGACAAAAGTCCAATGTCAATTTGATGTGTTTTGGCAGCTGTAATAATGTCTCTTAACAAAAATAGGTTGTCGAAAATTGTTCTTTTGGGGATACAGTACGACTGATCCTCATGAATTATAGTTGTTATACATTTCTTCAACCTATTAGTTATAGCTTTTGACAGTATTTTAAAATCAGTACACAATAATGAAACAGGACGCCAATTCCTCAAGTGTCCAAGATCCCCTTTTTTGGGTATTAATGTCAACACCGCTCTTCGACAGCTCAAGGGTAAAATGCCTTGGTTAAAGGACTCCAGGAAAACATGATACAAATCTTGTCCAAGCACATTCCAAAAACCTTTGTAGAACTCTGCAGACAGACCATCCAGTCCAGGGGATTTCCCACTGCTCAGCCCCAGCACAGCACTGGACAGCTCAGAGAAACTCAGAAAACCCTCCAGCTCCTTCCTCTCAGTCGTTGACAACTGTGGAAGATCTAGAAGAAGTTCTTCAACTGCCCCTTCCTCACAATGTTCTGACTGATAGAGGTTCTCGTAAAAAGAAATAGCAAAAGCTATAATTTCTCGCTGGTCAGTAGTTTCGCTGCCATTAGAAAGTTTCAGTTTATGGAAAAATGTCTGCTCTTTTGGCTTTTTCTCTAATCCAAAAAAAAAGGCCGTTGGAGCATCCATTTCGTTCTGCTTAACATATCTTGTTCTCACAAGAGTTTCCTTCCCCTGTTCATCCAGTAAATCCTTCAAAAGGCTTTTATTCGCTTTAATGATGTCAGCTGACAATAATCCACCTCCTTCATTGATGTAGCTTTGCTGCAGAATTTCTTGCTCCAATATCTTCATTTTCATCTTAAAATTTTCTGTATTATGTGCAGTGTATTGTTGGCAAAAGTTTTTTATCTGCACCTTTCCCAAGTCCCACCACTGATTTAAAGATGTATAACTAAATCTCTCTTCTCTCCAAGACTTCCACAAGAGCTCAAAAGAGTGCACAAAGATGTGATCATGCAGTAATCTGCTATTAAAGTGCCAGTGTGCTTGATAGGGTTTAGTCGACAGAACCGACATAGACACAGAAACAAAATGGTGATCTGACATAGATGTTGGTGAGATGCCACTACCATAAAATCTTCCTGTGTTACCCTTTTCAACATAATAACGATCCAGTCTCGCAGCAGAGACCTTATTTGCATTCATTTTCAACCAAGTGTACTGTTTAACCTGAGGATAAGCCTCTCTCCACAAATCTTCCAGATTGTGCCTATTAATTAAAGATTTAAAAACCGCCGCTGAACCAAAATGAGGTTCCTCATGGTTTCTATCTAATTTATAATCTACAGTACAATTGAAATCGCCGCCTATCACAACAATGTTATTTTTAGGACATTTGAACAATTCTTCAGAAAGCTTTCCAAAAAAAAACACTTCGTTCACTTCCTATATTAGGAGCATAAATGTTAAAAAATGAAAAACTATTATTGCCTATTGTCATCTCAGCGCGCAATAGGCGTCCAGGTATTATTTCTAAAAAGTCTGGATTATTTTTTACACGTTTTGAAATTAAAAATGCAACCCCAGCGCTCAAATTTGTGCCATGACTAAGGCCAATTCTACCTGACCATTCATTTTTCCAGTCAGCTTCATTACAGACATCGGTATGTGTCTCCTGTATCATAACTACATCAGATTTTTTAAAGTGCAAATATTTAAATAAAGTAGCTCTCTTTTGTACATCCCTACAGCCATTTATGTTTAAAGATCCGATGTTAAAGGATGTCATCAGGATTAAAAAAAGGAGAAAAGATGCACAATCCATCATGTCTCTTTAGGGCTTTTTTTTAGTCTTTTTCTGACAGCACTCACAAATTTTTTAAGTCTGTAGCGCCTAGGCTGATCTAATTCCTCTAAAGTGGCTTTCTTCATAGCGACTAAAGAGGACTCAATAAAGAGCTTTAAGTCAGAAAAGAACATTTCAATCTCTGGCTTCCTCTGATTTTTTGTAGCATTTAAGAAATCATTAAGTTGTTCCACAGTATAATAACGAGGCTTTGCCAGTCTCTCAACAGTACTTTCCTGTGAATTAGTTTCAGACAATCCATCAGCAATGGAATCTGAACAATCACTGTCCAAATCACTATCCATTGCTTGTGTTTCAGGCACGATACTGCTTGATGCCTGCATCTCAGTCAAAACATCACTCACTATAGGTCGATCTTTTTCTCTGGATTTCTCCACCTCAACAATAGCCTCCTCCACAATATCATTTGTTTCACTCTGCGTCTGTCCAGCATCGGGTATTTCAGCAACAGTCTCAGTGTTATCAACACCAACTATATACAACGGCTCTACCACGTCAGTAAGCGCGGACCTTTCAGCGCTCGGATCGGGCGCTGCGTTTCCACGAGTCATCTCAGCCGGATTCTCTGGAGCATCCAAAATCCGCCCTGGATTAGGTTCAACTTCATTCCTTGCCGTTTGAGCCTCTTTAACTAGGGGACAGGCTGTTTTAATGTGCCCATATTTCCCACAAAGAAAACATTTCATGGACTCAGTGCTGATAAAGATTGTGTAATCTTTTGCAAGCACCGTGAGTTTAACAGAAACCTCCAACGTTGCAAATTCAGCACTCAGTATCATAACAGCCTGACGTCTGAATGACATAACATGTTTTAACTCAGGGGTTTTCAAACCCAGAGGAATCATCTTAATAGGCCCAACCAATTTTCCGTAACGAGCTAAAAGGCCCTCAAGCGCTTTATCAGAGACAAACGGAGGTACGTTTGACAACATCACCTTTTTCGAGAGGTTAGACAAGGGTAATACAGGAATAAAAACATCCTGAACAGTCAAACCACACTCCACTAAGTGATTAACCATTTCAACTTCTTTCAGAAAAACAACCATTGCTTTATTCATCCTAGAAGCAGACATGATGTTTTGTGCACCTACTTCTTTGCCAATTGCAACCAAAACGTTCTCAATAGACACTGATCCATCCGCCGGCATGCACTTGCACGCATGCCGCGCAGACAAACAGGAAAAACCATCAGAGTTTGAACCCATCTCTATCAGCTAGTGATGGGACATCTGAAGCGAGGCTCCGGAGCTTGTGTCGAGCAAAAAGGGGCGTTCCAGATGAAGCCCCGATTCGAGGCTTGTATCGTTTCCGTGAAAATCACGTGACGATGACAAACGAGGCCTCGGTTTCTGTTGAATACGTCATTGCTTCATTCTGAGTATCGCTTCCGGATAAAAGTGGTTCGAAACCTCGCGCCTCTTGTGGGGTTTGCAGTAGGCGTTTGCATTGGTGTTGAGGTGTTGGTTGTACGTAGTAGCGAGTTTGTAGTAGCATAGTTATCATTATATATCATAGCTTGTATTATATATTATATTACATTATACTTAGTTTAGTAGATTATTAGAGTAAATTAGTTCAGTAGATTATTAGAGTAAATTAGCCTATATCTAGTTTTAATACCTATAATACGTATATATATATATATATATATATATATATATATATATATATATATATATATATATATATATATATATATATATATATATATATATATATATATATTATTCATTTTATTTATAGGCGCCTTTCATGACACTCAAGGACACCTTACAAAGTTCACACAAAAGATAAAAGTTTCATCAAACAATAAAGACAATACAGATAGAAATATATATATATATATATATATATATATATATATATATATATATATATATATATATATATATATATATATATATATATATATATATATATATTTCTATTATATGTATAGCCTCCCAGTTCCATGCACTATTGCACTCCCAATCAGCACTGCACACACAATAATTTCTTTACAATCATTTGGGCCATTCACTGTCATCACTAACCCAAAGAACTACTGAATAGTTGAACACAAAGTTGTGTGTTTGTGTGAGTTGTGTTTGCATAGGTTAATACAAGCAGAGTAAAATACTTTATTTAATACACAGGCAATAGAAAAAGGGTGTGCCCACACTATGACAATTTGGTTGCTCAGGATGAATAGATTTGTGTGCGATACATTGCTTTGCACAGCAGGTGTCACTAGGGAGCACACTGTTTCATGAGGCTTCAGCTAAATGAACCTTTTGGTGAACCAATGGGCTGGAAAGCCTCAGTGGTTCAGAAAGCCTCATTTGGCCATCACTACTATCAGCTGTGCTGCCAGAAAAGTCAACACTCTGATTCTCTATCCTTAATATTCAATATTCAAAAGGAATAAACCAGAAAAGGAAAAAGTTTGAAACTCACTCGAGCACGCCACACACCCTCCGCTCACACGCTCCCCACAGACACTCCGCACATGCGCACGAGAGAGAGAGAGAGAGAGAGAGAGAGAGAGCGCGGGCGAGAGAGATAGAGAGAGCGAGAGAGAGAGAGAGAGAGAGAGAGAGAGAGAGAGAGAGAGAGAGAGAGAGAGAGAGAGAGAGAGATAGAGAGAGCGGGCGAGAGAGATAGAGAGAGCGCGGGCGAGAGAGAGAGAGAGAGAGAGCGCGGGCGAGAGAGAGAGAGAGAGAGAGCGCGGGCGAGAGAGAGAGAGAGAGAGAGAGAGAGAGAGAGAGAGAGAGAGAGAGAGAGAGAGAGAGAGAGAGAGAGAGAGAGAGCGCGAGAGCGAGAAAGAGAGAGAGCGAGAGAGAGAGAGAGCGCGAGAGCGAGAAAGAGAGAGAGCGAGAGAGATAGAGAGCGCGAGAGCGAGAAAGAGAGAGAGCGAGAGAGAGCCCCGCGTGCGCGCGCATTCACTGTCTTTAAAACATCACGAGCGTCTTGCGCTCAAATTGCTCTCTATTTGTTTACATAGTTAATGTGCACTGTGAAGTAACATATACAAACAATGAACAGCTGTATTTTTATTGGTTACACTTTATTTCGATAGTCCACTTTAAACATTCTACTAACTGTAGCTTTGCAAATACATGTCAACTAACTGTCATTAGAGTATTAGTAGACTGTCAGTAGACTGGTAGGTTATGGTTAGGTGTTAGGTGTTCGAATTCTTATTCATATGTCTTAGGTGTGAGGGTTCGGGTTAGTAGAATAAGTTGAATTGTAGTTGCCAAGTTACTTATAGTCAGTAGAATGTCTGTTGGGGGACCAACAAAATAAAGTTTTAGTAAATATTAATCAGACAGTCTACAAATAGGCCTACTCTAATGACAGTTAGTTGACATGTAGTTGCAAAGTTACTTATAGTTAGTAGAATGTCTAAAGTGGACTATCAAAATAAAGTGTTACCTTTTTATTAACTAAGATTAACAAAGATTAATAAATAAAGTAAAAAAATTATTGATCATGGTTAGTTCATGTTAGTTATTAGTCTAATACATTAACTATGTAATGTTAACAAATCAAACCATATTGTAAAGTGTTACAAACAAATAATTTACTTTATTTAAATAATTTAGAATATAAGTGTGCTTACCCCATTTTTTTTTAGTAAGAGTGGTTAGTAAGATTTAATCTTAATGAACTATAGTATTTTCAGGTTATTTATATGGCAATGTGTAGAAAAATTACCTACCAACATTGTGATTGTCCTTTAGGTTAATCATTTGAAATAATGAAAACATGATGTTCAAACTTTTGACTACTTTCTTTAATAACTACATAACACAATACTTGTACTTTTACTTTCAGTACTTGAGTAGTACATTTTAAAATAAACTACTTGCAATACTTAAGTACAAAAAATGTTAAATACTTTAGTACTTCTATAAGTGTGGTGCTTAAAGAGCACTTCAACTTCTACTCAAATCACTTTTGTGATAAGGAACTTGTACTTTTACTCAAGTCTGTGTCTCTACTTTATACATCTCTGGCTAAAGTTAGTCAAATGTAGCCTAATCCATAAAGTAGCCTACTCACCTTAAGACTCCCAAGAAGTTATTCTTTTTCAGTTTGTAGCCACGTCAATGTCATACAATGTTTCGGCAGAGAATGAGAGCCTCACCCAGTGATGGCTGCCTAACCACAACACCCAGCTGTCTTCCTGTTATGTAAAAAAAAAAAAATCTATACCATACACTCTAAAAACTTTTACTCTATTATTTTGGTTAAGCATTTTTACAATTAAAATATTGAGCAAATTTTAAAGCAGTAAAATCAATTACATACACCGTATGAACTGAGTAAATGTATGTAAAAAACAAAACAAAAAAACAAGTAGATCTGACTAACTGCATTTGGTACATTAACAAATAAGGTTGAGTAGAAATAACTGGGAAAAACATTTAAAAACTAAATGTCAACAATTCACTTTTCACTAGTTAAAATGCTAATCCTTGATATCAACAATTCACTTTTCACTAGTTAAAATGCTAATTCTTGATATCATTAATTATTTTTTTACTAGTGAAATGTCACCATAGGCTGCCATTCAAATGAAATTGTTTATATCTAGAATTAAATTCCTGATATCAACAATTACCATATCTAGAATTTAATTGTTGATGTCAATATGATTTCAGATATCTAAAATGGCTTTCTTAACAATCACATTCATGATATCCGAAATTAACATTGTCACTAATAGCAATTCAGTTGTTGATATCAAGCATTTTAACCAATGAAAAGTGAATTGTTGATATCAAGAATCAGCATTTTAACCAGTGAAAAGTGAATTGTTGATATCAAGAATTAGCATTTTAACTAGTAAAAAGTGAATTGTTGATATCAAGGATTAGCATTTTAACCAGTGAAAAGTGAATTGTTGATATCAAGAATCAGCATTTTAACCAGTAAAAAGTGAATTGTTGATATCAAGGATTAGCATTTTAACCAATGAAAAGTGAATTGTTGATATCAAGGATTAGCATTTTAACCAGTGAAAAGTGAATTGTTGATATCAAGAATTAGCATTTTAACCAGTAAAAAGTGAATTGTTGATATCAAGGATTAGCATTTTAACCAATGAAAAGTGAATTGTTGATATCAAGGATTAGCATTTTAACCAGGGCTCTGAACCGGTTCAAGGAACGAAAACGAAAACCGGAAACGAACGAAATTTTAAGAGGAACAAAAACGGAAACGAAATCAAAATCAATTTGAATCGTTCTGAACAGAAACGTTAATTTGAAATGACCATTAACCGGTTAATAACGTTATTTTATCGTTCTCTTTAATATTTTAATTTGGCACTTTTCACTGGTTAAAATGCTAATTCTTGATATCAACAATTCACTTTTCACTGGTTAAAATGCTAATTCTTGATATCAACAATTCACTTTTCACTGGTTAAAATGCTAATCCTTGATATCAACAATTCACTTTTCACTGGTTAAAATGCTAATTCTTGATATCAACAATTCACTTTTCACTGGTTAAAATGCTAATCCTTGATATCAACAATTCACTTTTCACTGGTTAAAATGCTAATCCTTGATATCAACAATTCACTTTTCACTAGTTAAAATGCTAATCCCTGATATCAACAATTCACTTTTCACTGGTTAAAATTATAATTCTTGATATCAACAATTCACTTTTCACTAGTTAAAATGCTAATCCTTGATATCAACAGTTCACTTTTCACTGGTTAAAATGCTACTCCTTGATATCAACAATTCACTTTTCACTGGTTAAAATGCTAATCCTTGATATCAACAATTCACTTTTCACTGGTTAAAATGCTAATCCTTGATATCAACAATTCACTTTTCACTGGTTAAAATGCTAATCCTTGATATCAACAATTCACTTTTCACTAGTTAAAATGCTAATCCTTGATATCAACAATTCACTTTTCACTGGTTAAAATGCTAATCCTTGATATCAACAATTCACTTTTCACTAGTTAAAATGCTAATCCTTGATATCAACAATTCACTTTTCACTGGTTAAAATGCTAATTCTTGATATCAACAATTCACTTTTCACTAGTTAAAATGCTAATCTTTGATATCAACAATTCACTTTTCACTGGTTAAAATGCTAATCCTTGATATCAACAATTCACTTTTCACTGGTTAAAATGCTAATCCTTGATATCAACAATTCACTATTTAAAATGCTAATCCTTGATCAACAATTCACTTTTCACTTGTTAAAATGGTAATCCTTGATATCAACAATTCACTTTTCACTGGTTAAAATGCTAATCCTTGATATCAACAATTCACTTTTCACTAGTTAAAATGCTAATCCTTGATTTCAACAATTCACTTTTCACTAGTTAAAATGCTAATCCTTGATCAACAATTCACTTTTCACTGGTTAAAATGGTAATCCTTGATATCAACAATTCACTTTTCAATGGTTAAAATGCTAATCCTTGATATCAACAATTCACTTTTCAATGGTTAAAATGCTAATCCTTGATATCAACAATTCACTTTTCACTAGTTAAAATGCTAATCCTTGATATCAACAATTCACTTTTTACTGGTTAATATGCTAATCCTTGATATCAACAATTCACTTTTCACTAGTTAAAATGCTAATCCTTGATATCAACAATTCACTTTTCACTAGTTAAAATGCTAATCCTTGATATCAACAATTCACTTTTCAATGGTTAAAATGCTAATCCTTGATATCAACAATTCACTTTTCATTGGTTAAAATGCTAATCCTTGATCAACAATTCACTTTTCATTGGTTAAAATGCTAATCCTTGATATCAACAATTCACTTTTCACTGGATAAAATGCTAATCCTTGATATCAACAATTCACCTTTGACTAGTTAAAATGCTAATCCTTGATATCAACAATTCACTTTTCATTGGTTAAAATGCTAATCCTTGATATCAACAATTCACTTTTCACTGATTAAAATGCTAATTCTTGATATCAACAATTCACTTTTCACTGGTTAAAATGCTAATTCTTGATATCAACAATTCACTTTTCACTGGTTAAAATGCTAATTCTTGATATCAATAATTCACTTTTCACTGGTTAAAATGCTAATCCTTGATATCAACAATTCACTTTTCATTGGTTAAAATGCTAATCCTTGATATCAACAATTCACTTTTCACTGATTAAAATGCTAATTCTTGATATCAACAATTCACTTTTCACTGGTTAAAATGCTAATTCTTGATATCAACAATTCACTTTTCACTGGTTAAAATGCTAATCCTTGATATCAACAATTCACTTTTCACTGGTTAAAATGCTAATCCTTGATATCAACAATTCACTTTTCACTGGTTAAAATGCTAATCCTTGATAT